>JAVQIZ010071604.1:0-14087 GCA_036023535.2 Galaxias brevipinnis
GGGTTATACATCCTTTGCAATTTCGATTTACAGTTCCATTAGAGTCTAACGCACACGACATGTTGAAGTTTTGGGCTTGACAACGTTAATCCCAGCAAAGCTAACTAGCTTTACGAATGTAGATAGTTAGCAAGTTAACGTTCAATAATATTGTTTAGTACACCACTTCCCTAGCTAGACTACATACATAATACTTTTGCAAATCATTTAGCAATAATGTATAGCAAGCAATCTTGCTTTAGATTTGTGTAATAAAGTTAAATATGCAGCTGCTAAGTCCAGCATGGTAGCGATTTAAATCAAACAGTCAAGCAGCAACTCTCGAAGCAATTAACCTTAGCCACTAAACTAAAGGCTATTAAACATTAACTAGTATGAGTTAGCGCTAACGTTAGCCAACCAGCTAGCTAACGTTAAGGTTAGTCCTGTCTGAACACTGTCACGGCAAGCTAGTTTATGGGCCTTAGGTTATCTAGCTATTTGTATGTACCATGTTTACTGTTGTTATGATTAAGCTATCCTCGTCGATGTTGGATCAGGATTCACAAAATCAGCAATACTTTAGGTGCCGCTGCTACCATGTACTTCGCGCTGTGAACTGTTTTTGTTGTTGTTATGAGATGGAGGGCGGACCCCAAACGGAGGCCTTTCTGCTCTGTCAAAACACACTGAGGTAGGAAACAACCGGCGCACTCACCAATTGAGGGAATATGAAGAATTGAATAACTGCAATTCAGACAAAGATCCGAGTGGCAAGTTAGAAATGAACATTCGTTCTTAGAATATACATCAGTCACATCCGAAGCCAGTTTTATTGCGTCCTGTCGAAGAACATATCCGTCGTCGCCATCACCGCAAATCTCCAACCCAAGACTTTACGTATTGACGTAACGTACTCACGTTGACTGTAGGCTTGTCCAGGGGGGTGGAAACCACGCGATCATGTAATTTTGTAAACAACTGGGTGAAGATGGCTTTAGCTGAAAAACCTGTCACGGGTTGCATACCGTCAAAGATTGAATATTATATTCACATAAAATAATATCTTCCGATGGGAGAAAAACAACGTCTATCACATACGGAGACAGGCAAAAATTTCGAAAGTGTGTGTGTGCGCGCACGTGTAGGCATGGCTAAAAACTGTGATTTATATTCTATCCTAATATAATAATAATCCATGGGCCAAATAAGCAAAACACAATACCTCAGAATCGTATAGCATATTTGTTGAATGATGGTTTAATACAAGTTAATTTCAAGAGCTCGAGTTGTCCATTCTTCACTTTAATATCTTGAAATATTTACTAAAAGAAGGTAAAAGTTTTGTAAAACAATTTGAGTTCAAGACACAACCAGATGCCAGATGAGTACATTTGAAATCAGTTGTAAGTGTTTCATCAATGCTGACCGAGTTTTTACACCTTTAGAGGTTTTAATAAAACAGAAATAATATTATGTCATTGTAACAAAGAAAAAACCCTGCTTTCAAGCTCACCGTATTAAAAGAAACTGTCCATTAGTTCACATTTTTTAAACACCCCAAAACCCCACCCCAACACAAAATTGAATAAGGACAGTTGTTTACATTTTTGTTCAGAATTTTATTCTTCTGTCTTAATTTTTAAATTACCATTTAACTTGGTTCATGGCACTGTGGAAGCCGAAAGTAGCAACTATTGGCTAACATGTAGGACATTTACAGTTAAGTGCTGATACCAGTGTGCCAGAACATTAAAGCAAAAAAGCTATATTTTGTGAGCAGAGTGAAAATGCATGCAAATTTAAACAATGAAATGAAGTTTGAACAAGGAGGTAATGATATAATATATTTCATTATCATCAGTCGTGATTTTGCCCATGATGTTATGAATGACAGTAAGTTTTCCACAAGAAATGTTACCTGTAGTCATATATAATGCAAATAAATTGAAAAATAAGATCAATTGAAAGACTTAATTTTATCTTGTTAGTTCCAGTGATCCTGTAATTGTAAAAGTATCTGTAACTGATTAGAAAACAACCACTTCAAGGGCAAACATCTTTTTCTACAAGTATCTTCATTGACTCAGAACGTATGATCCTATTTAACATAAAGTCATCCCCAGGTATTATTTGTTGATTATTGTATCAATGAGGACAAACTGGTTTAGTAAAGCTGTAAGAAGCAAGACTACCCTGAGAGAAGTTTTAAAATATGGGCAAGCTTGCCAGATGAGAGCTGGCTTAGATTTGTTTGGTTAAGTCTGTACACTATTTTAATATAATCAGGAAATTGTTCCAAGAATGTAAGATTTCATCTTGAGTACTTGTGTAATATTTATATATCTCTACGTATACAATCCAAGTCCTCTGAACTATTCGGACATGTGCAAGTGTTTACTACCAACTTGAACAATACAGCAAAGGCAATTACACTAAGTTAGGATAATTTTGATATTTGAGTTTTCCTTGACTCCTCACAATTATCAAAATCTAAGTGCTGTAAGTAGTTCATACACAAGGTATTGAATATTTACTAAACTGTTTGGAGCATAAAAAAGAAGCAAAATACATAAGCACAACTTGCAAGCAGGACAAAAACAATTCTATAGACACAATACACAAGTGGTCCAGAGCAAAGATAATGGTTAAATACCTGTAACATTTTGGCCTTGAATTTACGTACACAGGCTCCTTAATGTTCCACACTGATAAGAGGAAATATTCTGTTTTGCTCCCTTTTACTATACTCACTTATTCCGGTGACAAAGTCGTAAAATAGTGACCCCTTTTGGCAGTCTGGTGCCTTGTCAATTTGAACCAATTCCAACAAACCACAAAGAACTACAAATGAGCTAAAGACTTGGTGTTATTGTCATATTATCAATAATCATATTGTACAGTATGTTGCTATAATAAACAAGTGCACATTCAAGGGTAGCAACATTTACTGCTATTTCCTGCAGTCAATTTCCAAAGAATAAATGAATGCGTTATCTATGTCAAAAGGCCTATGCAGACATAGTGGAACGTTCTCGATTGTTTTTAAGAGGTTGAAAGGACGATGGATACATTTAAAAACATGATGCCCTTTCTCCTCTTATTTAAAATTGTAGTGTAGCCTATTTAGTGTATTTATCATAAACTATCCACCAACTATCTGAATTCTAATCAGAGGAGTGATACAAAGGTATGACCCTCCATTTTTTAAATGGAAGGTCATTGTTTTGAACAAGAAGAGCAGCATGATCATAGCATGATGTACATCAACGTAATCTGAGGTAACCGTTACAGTCTAAGAACCAGTGCCTTCGAGGATTAGAGAGGTAAGTCTGAAAAGAAAATCATGTAAACTGTGCTCATGTATAGTGAATGTTTCACTTACAGAAAGAAGCACAAGGGCCCTAAGTTGTAAACCTTAAGAAATAATAAAAAGAAAATAAAAACTCTAACACTATCCTTTTATGTGAAATTTCATTGTTTTTTCTTACTTTTGCTTTCGTCTTTTTTTCTTTTTCTTTTTGCTCAAGTATATCACAGGTGACTAACTATAGAGGATAACAGGGTCAGTTCAGTACCATGCTACATCCGGTTCAGAGAAGGCTATTGCAGACAATTCTACAACATGTACAACCACGTTTTATACACTTGTGTTACAAATATTTCAAAACATATCACCAAAAACGTAAGTACATACGAGGTTTTAAATATTTAGAGTCTAAAGGACTATCCCTCAGTCAGTAGTAGGATTTTATGTGTTACTTGACCTAAAGTGTCCCGTCTTACAGGCAAAATCTGAAAAATTGCTATTCAAAAAGTAGCAAATTTGGTCAAACGTCTTTTTTAAATATTTATAGTGCTTTTGATGGCTTAAGACAAGGGTCTTTTTTTAATCTCACCCAGTGGCAATCAATCAACAGATCTTCAGTGTACATTTCATGACACTATAGCTGCTAAAGTCTTAATGTCATGGTCCAATAGAGAAAACCACAGCTAGTGCTGTCACATATATTCAAAGCAGTGTCCATTATCAAAAAAAGAGAAAACTATAACACATAAATATTTTTTTTCTTTACTAAAAGTCCTCTTTTAGGGAATTTGTAAGGAAGTTGAGCTCTTATCTTCCTGTTTCATAGGAGGAGTTTAACGCGAGTCATAGGGACAGACCCTCAAGAGCCAAGCTCCACACAGAGTGTTCTGGAAGCATCTCTTTGAGATTCTTCTTTTGTGCGGTATGGGTCAGTAAATGTGAGAGATGCACTAAAACTCCCACTCCAGGGTTTCCTCTCGGTTAGCGGCTCTTTCCAGCCTGTGGATGATATTGTTGAGGTTCGCCATTTTTTCGTTGCGTCTCTGACTGCTCCTGTTGAGCTTCGGGCTTTGTATGGGAGGATGTGGGTTTGGGTCTTGGTTGTGGTTGGCTGGCGGGTTGGGCAGGGACGGGGAGATAGGTGCAGAGGAGGAAGGGATGGGGGAAACGGACATTATGAGGCCAGGTGAGGAAGCAGCGGAGGGTGAGTTTAGAGAAACTTCCAGGCTGCTGCGGCATGTCTCTGACGCAGCCTTGAAGCTGACAGGGTCTACGGGGGACTTACTGGGGTCTTCCCCTTCGTACTGGCTGCCTCGCTGGGGTCCGTCTATGGCGAGAACCCCGGGATAAGGACCCTGGGCCTGGCTACACATCCCCTCCTCCGGCCTGAGGCTCGGTCTATGTGAAACCAAACCACCAATGGAGTCCTCGTACTCACTTTTCAACTGAGGAAATTGGACGGCCATAGAAAAGCACTGGATTCTAGACTGCTTCATGCAGCTCTCCCTGTGATCTTCCTCCCCCTCGTCCCCCCGCTCCATAGCCTCCTGTTTGACATGAGGCGATGCGGTTTTAGCGCTGAGAGGACGGCCACCGTGGGGAGTGTGCCCCGAGGGGTGCAGCAGTCTCCTCTCCTCCCCGTCAGACTGAGGGCTCTGTGTGGCCGAGGGAGAGTAGCTGTGGTGCTCCACGTCAGTGTCGTTGTCCTGAAGACCCTCCATGAGCACCTCCCGTCGCATCCTGGACCTGGCAACACAGGCACTTCAGTTAGAACGACAAATGAAGACTCACTCTCGTAACTAGGGAGGAACTTTCATCCTGGTGAATGTAATGGGGTCTGACCTGTAGTTGTGGAACCAGTTGATGACAGTGTTGGTTTTGAGGTTGAGTTGCGAGGCCAACACCTCAATCGTGTTTTGGGAAGGGTAGGGCTCCAGGACGTAGGCCTTCCTCAGGGCCTCCTTCTCCTCGGCCCCTAGCACCACCCGGGGCTTCTTCACCTGGCTGAAGGGGGACAGGTCCAGCGAGGCCAGGGCTGGACTCACACACTCAGAACGGGCGCTTGGAGAGTCACTGTCTGAGCCGGTACTCAGCAGCCCATAGCGCCTTTTAAGATAGGCTAGGGGAAGAACGGAACGGTCAGGGTTACACTGCCTAATGTACAAAGAACATTTATGGACACAACTCGACGAAATCAGGAATTGATAGTCAACTAGAGCCTCTTTGACAAAGTAAAAACAAAATGAAAGACTGTTTTTAGTGCCCTCACCTTTTTTCTCCATCTTCTTCATGTCTCTCAGTTTGTCTACATTGAGGGGGTCGTTGAGCCACAGCTGCATTCGTACAAAGGGCTCTCGGCCCTTCAGGCTGAGTTTGTGCCAGGGCTTGGGCCTGGAAAGCAGGTCTGACACAGAGCCCTGCGTCAGCCCCAGGATACTCTCCCCAAACAACCGCTGGCCTAAAGAGCACAGGCACAAGCACACGCAAAACACAAAAACGCAGCGTTTTGAACACCACTTAACGAAAGCATCGTTTCATCACTGACAAATGAGTGTGGACATCGCTGAAATCCACATTTAGCCTCAGCCAACACTCACACAACTTACCTAGGTTGTTGTCCGTCAGCACCTCTTTGACCTTCTTGGTGATGGCGTAAGTATCCAGCTCTGGGGAGACGCCCACCAGCTCCTGGATTCCCAGTGGGGTGTGGGGTGGATGCAAGTCCATCAGGCCAGGGCTGGACTTGACTCTCTCTGGATGTGGTGGCAGGCCCAGGCCCAGGCTTTCAGGCTGCTGGTTCTCCTTGCTGCTCTCCAGGGCCAGGCTGACGGGCTCTGCCAGCAGGCTGGGGTGCCTCTCCTCTGGGCTGGGTGGCGGTGAGGGTGAAGACTGCATAGTCCCTGGACTTTTGTCTGTTGTTGTAAGAATAAAACTGAAATAAAACCCCACATTCAGCCAAAAGAAGTGTCAGAAAGTGCTTAATGAAAGGTTGCTAATCACCTTGAGAAAGGCTCTGGTTGGGAAGATGGTTGAGCCCTTGTCCCAGTAGGTCCAGTAGCCACAGCTGCATGCGGATGAATGGCTCCCGGCCTTTTTGGGTCAGCTTGCTCCAGGGTTTTGGCCTAGACAGCATATCACTCACACTGCCCTGAGACAGGCCCAGTACCTGAAAGGATACCAACAACAACCCCCGTCCAACCATTAATACTGAATAAAATAACATTTCCTACGACTAAAATCCACCTTTGTTGAAGTTCACATACATCATGCAACCACTAGAGGGCAGCAAGACACCATAGGAAATCATGGTGTGCAGTGGCAATAGTAACCACTTCACATTCTTGACAGTATGTTATTAATGATGGCGCGCTATATCTCCACAAGTCTCTGCAGTTTACAGAATGTAACAGAAAGTCCCCTCACCTTTTCGCCAAAAATCCTCTGACAGATGCCGTTCTTGGCCAACTTCTCCTTGACCTGCCTGGTCAGTTCCAGGGTGTCCACCTCGCGGTACATGTACATCTCATACTGCTCTGGGGTCAGGGGCGGCACTGTGGGCTTTAGGGTGCGGGGGATGTAGGCTGGGTAGTAGGACAGCCGCCCGGGGCCAGGTGACTCGCCGCTCACCGACACGTCCGATTCCACCTTCACCTCCACCTCCACGGGCCGTCCCAGCCCCTGGTCCTCCTCGGCGGCCGATGCCTCCTCGCTGTTGGGCAGACCCTCTCCGTTCTCCAGCCTGGGCCAGGGCCGGGCCAGAGCAGAGGGCCCAGAGGAAGAGGACGAGGACAGTGAGGGGGAAACGGAGGTGAAGGGTCGAGTGCCCCCACCTCCGGCTATGCCGATGGAGCCCCGCTCTACGGACCAGTGCTGGTCGAAGTAGGTGCCCACCTCGCCGATCTCGGACTTGACCTTACGGATGATGTTCTGGACGAAGGCAGCGGGGGAGAGCACACTCAGAGGCGTTTTGAGGCTGCTGATGGGGTTGGCCATGCAAACTGCCCCAGACCCGCCCTCCTCCTGTTTGATGAAGGTGGCTAGCTGCTGGGCCCTCGAGGGCTCCGGGAGCCCCAGGCGCTCCACCTGGGGCCCCGTGCTGGCTGCAGAGGCCCTGCCGCAGGCCTCCATCTCGATGAGGGCATGCTGCTGAGCCTGCATCTCCCGCCTCGCCTGCTCCAGGATGTTCTTTATGGTGTCGTCCGAGCTGCTGCCGGCACCAGTACTGCTCCGGCCGGACGACGTGCCCAGGGTAGACTTCCCATTGCCTACACAGGAAAGGCCTACACACTTACACTGACTGGCTTATGGTACCCAAACCAATTATAGAACAATATGGCAGATGAATGGTTTTAATGATGAAAACTATGAACCGTCACATGACCAAAAATATGGCAGCCCTACCTCCCCTCTGGGTCTGGATCTCCTTCTTGGCCTGCTCCAAGATATTCTTGATGGCGTCGTCTGACCCAGTTTCCGGAGTTCGGATGCGTGGAGTGATGCTCCCTGCCATAGAGAGGGTAACGGGGAAAGAGAGAGAGAGGAGGGGGTGAGTGGGATGGTTGATCAGAGAGCAGTTCCAAGGCTTTGCTTTGACTGGTAGATCAATGGCTGCCTTTGAGATCTTGCCGTCTGAGGAGGCATATACGGGAAGCTCAACTTTCAAACGCAGTAAATCTAGGGAGAAAACAAAGTTTGAAAGTAACACAACAAACATGGGAGAGGAAGCAATGGAAAAGTTGGGGGTGAGGGCCAAGTAGATTAAAGGTTTAAATGCCGACATGTTCGGAACTAAACTACCAGGTCCACAAGGTGTCCGCCAGGATGACATGGTTTGCCCAAATCCACTTCAACTCAGAAAAATTGCTTATAAAAACGGCCATACGTTTTATACAACACACATTCTCTCAGACACACTCACACTAACACTCACCCTCGGGGACCAGTCCTGTAAATTAGGACTCTCTGACAGCATGGACAGCTTCTGGCACTGTACAGTTGACTCACCTCTCTGGCGGACCTGGATGGTTCTGAGAGCCAGGATGTTCTGGTCGTCGGACAGGAACTGCTTCATCTTGATGAAGGGCTCCTTTCCTTTGACCGTCAGCTTCCTCCAGGGTTTCGGTCTTGCCAGTATCTCACTAACAGAGCCCTGGGAGAGACCCAGCACGTAGTGGCCAAACACCCGCTGGCCGATGTTGTGTTTCAGCAGCTGCTCCTTCACCTGATAGGCAATCTCGGAGGTGTCCAGCTGGTCGTCGTCCCCTGCAATGGAGCTGCCGCTCTCGGACTGGTCGCTGGGAAGGCCTGCCTCCACGGCCCCAGCCCCAGCCGGTCCCTGATTGGCTGACAGGAAGGCAGCTTTGGCTGCGTACAGAGCGGTGGGGAAGGCCATGAGGCTGGAGCCATCCTTTTTGAAAAGTGGCGAGAGGAGCTGCTTGTGGAGGATGTGGTCGGCCGACAGCCTGTCCCCAGAGCAGGGGGACCCCGAGTAGGGACAGAGGAGGTCCTGGCTGGAAGACAACCCATCCTGGGTGGGTGGGCCAGGGCTAGGGGATGCATGGCCTTCAGCCTGGGATAAGGAGGAGGAGGAGTGGGAGCCAGAGGCCCTACTGCCATTTCTGCCAGACTCCTCAGAATGGTTCTCATCTAGAGGCGGAGAGCAGAGGACGCAGCACAATGTTACCGACACAACATCAATAATCACTCAATTAAATGAAATGAAGAGAAACAATGAGAAACCCAGTTCTATATGTTTTTCAAACCAATGTACTCATGTGGAAAAAAAGACTGTAATTCTATAAATTAGCCAGTTCATAATTATATATTTTTTAAATTTACAACAAGGCTTTTAAAAGCTGCAATGAATTATTAGATATAGGGCAGGTGTACCGTTGCTGTTTAAGACTCTGGCCTTGTCCACAAGGTACTTGCGAGATGGAAGAAAGGCCTCTTTGTCCAGCAAAAGAGCCTTTGCAGCCTTGGGAGATTCCTAGGAGCACACAAACCCAGACAGAAAGCTGTTAATTTTTGATCAATCAATTATAGTGGCTGTAGATATCCCTACAATAGATTATGTTCACTGAACGATTCAATGGCGCTGCTGAACTTTTTGGTCCCTGACAGCAGTGGAAATAAAGGATTTTTTGTTTGGAAGCAACATACTCTGTTTAATCTGTTTAATGCTTCCGTGTGAACAATAAGGCATAGTGAGGAAAAATGTTTCCAGCAAATATCTCACCTGGGACGAACTGCCATTTGCTGAGGCTAACTTCATTACCTTCAGGATACTAAAGGAGAGGGAAATAAATCATATTTGTCTTTTTTATGTTTAATTCTGAAACCCATAACAAGGGAAATCGAACCAAAAAATGACATTAGCATTGAACACAGTCATATTATCTCACCTCAGTTCGGTTTTAATCTCTTCATAGTCCATCTGGGATTGCAATTTAGATTCTAATCTCTGAGTGATCAAAGAGTAAGCATCATAAGTATCATATTTCCCACCATACTTCAGAATTGGTAGCAAGGCATGTGCATACATTTGTCCATTGTTTGGCATCACTTACTTCAATAGTTTCTTTCTTATAGGCCAGCTTGCGTTCCAGCTCGAGAATCTGATTGGCTGAGGTCTCCTGAACTTCCTGTAGTGTGAACTGCAGTCTCTGAACGTTCTCCAGCAGCCGGAGAATCTCTCTGTCTTTGGCCAACAGAGCAGCCTCCAGCTGTGAGGGTAACACCTCGCCCTTCTCATTTCTCTCCTGACAAGCAGAACGGAAACATGTGAGAAGGGGTGAGAGGAAGGTGAGATAAAAGTTCAAAAGATAAAAGATGAGCTAAATAGCCTTACTTTTTCGAAAAGATCAAACGCTTGACTTATTAAATTAAATAGAAATTACGTTATTATTTGTCAATGTTTTTGATTAGGCCTGTTATAAAATATTATTTACAACATAAGGTTTGAAAGATATAATTATGTTAGTCACATCACATCTTTAAAAGTGCTAGCCAACAAAGCCTCTTAATGAATGTAATAAAAATACTTAAGTAGCCCTAAGGAGGAGCCGGCGGTGGTGTTCATTCTTACCCCACTGGTGCCCTCTGCTGGACTGCAGCTCCTTGGGGTGATGCTCTGCTGGGCACTGGCCAACTGATCTTTTAACCTCTCCACATCCCTGTGGGCCATCTCTGCTTTCTACAGACACAACATCGCCACATAATTACCACTCAAACTCTGTCAGGGTCCATGGATTAAAAGAACGAGAACACACAGATTGATCTGAGCGTGAAGCAGCACGCCGGGGGGAAAAAAATACTTTTTTTTTTTTTAAAAGAGAGAGATAGAGAGAGAGAGAGTGAGACGGTGGGGGTTTGAACGGAGGCCCAGCAAAGGAGTGTGAAGCCACCACTCCATTCTGCTGAGAGGACTGTTTAGTCAGCGTACTTCCTTTCCCCAAACTGTTTACCTGCTCCGTCACACCCGGCCCCGCTAATTAATGATTCATTTTGAGAACATTTATCGCCGGAGAGGTGCCGTTGAAACAGAGATAGAAAAGAGAAAAAGAAAGAAAAAAAGGGAAAAAAAATGGAAGAAGAGATGAAGAATCAGTAGGAAATCAAGCAATCAAGGCAATGAGGTAAACGAAGCGCTTTGGCGCCCGGCGCTCCGGCATCAATCGCGCTCTGCAGTTCTGTTGTCCTCTGCTGAGTGGAGCCTTGTTGCCGTGGTGCGCCCACCGACGGGGACTCAGGTTTACACTCTCTAATCACAGGCTCGGGGGGGAAAGAGAGGGAGGGAGGAAGGGATGAACGGAGTGGGGGGAGAGCTCAGGACGCAGGGCGTCTAATTAAACCAGAGGCTTGATTACAGGAGTGATTACCTTAACGAAGGAGCATCTCAATCAGAGCCCTGTCTACGTTTGGCCGGCTTCACTCACCTGGTTCGCGTTCTCAAGGTTTGCCATGACGGCGCCAATCTCCTCTGCCCTGGAACACACACAAGCAGCCCATAAGTTACTGAGAGCAACCGCACACTCGTATATTTATTTAGCATTTTATGTGCTACGTGATATGAGGGGATACTCATGTTTAGGCTGAAATTTAAGCAATTCTTCAGCATTGAAGAAGTTATTATAGAGATCTTCATACACAAGAAGAGGAATTTGATCGTAACATATCTAGAACCAATTTTTTTTATTTCATTCATAATAATATAATATAAAGAATTATAATTAAAGATGCGCACAGCTTCACAGCCCTAGCAGTGCGCCTTTGGGACTGAAATGATAAATTGGACTGACTGACTGGTGAATTCCTATCCACAGAACTCTTGAGATTGAACTCCAACTTGCCTCTATACATCTAACAATCAGAGAAGTCTGATTTAAATAGCACCTCAGCAAGATTATTCATGAGGTTTGTTTGAAGTTCAACAGTTTCCTTTTGCACACATGGGACCTGATTTTCAAAAGGTAGAGAAGGATGAATTAACAAGGACGGTGAGATTGATTAAATTATGCACATTCTGAGATTTCAGGACAAAGAATTCCTTTCCATTTCACCAATTTTGCCATAAGAACGTTCAATTATTTTTATCCTATTAAACGTCTCCTTTTGTGCTTAGCTGTCTGCCCTGACAATTCATTTAATCTCCTGTCTAAATGATTACTTCAGAATAATAATAACCCAAACAACAATATGAATTTCATAATTTAAACTCATGTCTAAAGTAGCCAGAAATACATTATTTATTGGTCAAATCCATTTAGACAAAAGCACATCCTACTCAAAATGTTTTGCAAGATGATAATTAGTCAATACCAATAAATACACTGAAAATGATGCTAATATCTGGAAAACAATTCTGGGGGGTCTGTGTTTGGCCTAGGTCACAAGCCTACATCAACAAGACCAGGACAGATGGGACAATTGCTGAGTGAAAATGTTAACAGGTGTCAAGTCCATGCTAAATTAACTTGTGCAGTATGGAAAGTGTTTTGTATCGATGACCACTTCAGATACCCAAGTCAGACAAATAGCCTTTCCTATCGACACAGAGAGTAACAGACAACATGGCTCCTGGTGTTTGGAACCGAGGAGTTCTCAAAAGCCTCACTGCAGTAAGCTGAAGACGACCTCAAAAACAGGGCGGTTTCTCTGAATCTTAGCTGAACGTAGTTGAGGCCAAGAGAAAATGCTCAATGATCAAAACAAAATGGATGGCAGCAGGTCTAGAAACATCAGTTAAATTGCACCATGGATTAAGCCTGGGAGAAAATCTATTAGCGCCAGCTCACTGTGCTCGACGGCAGCACCCAAACAAAGAAGTGTTTGCTTTGAATGCCTATCGACATCCTTCATACAGCTTTAGATTCATTTCAGCCATGAGCTAGATACACTGCACTCTGAGACCGGGACAAGGTAGAGTGTTTTCTGAAGCAATCTTTAAACGGAGCAATTCCTCTTGAGGGCTGTCAAGGCCCAGCTGCCAGTGGAAGAAAACACCGACCTCTGTGATCGACCTGCATTAGAGGCTGAGTCACACTCCCTCTACCTTCACAATGGCATTCCTGAGCTCCTCGCTCGGCACCATGTAAAGACAGGCTGGACGTGGCACAACACTACAGCGGGCACAATGGGCATGGCGAGTGGAGCGTGAGTGGCTGTGCAGAAACTGTTTGGACCAGCTATGAGGGGAAGGCAATAAGGTCAAGCTGCTGGCCTGTGGATTGAACTGGCAGTGGCTTACTTGTTGGTCATCTCCTGGTTGTATTTACTCCGCAGGTCCAGAAGCTCTGTCTGGGCTGTGCTCAGAGCTGCAAGCAGAAGATACACGGCGGGGAGTTACATGGGAACCCTCTAACCCCACTATGTTAACCAGCTTAGCTACACTCGGGGACTCACATGAATGCAGGACCTTGATCCTCTCCTCCGCGTCGGACAGTCTGTCGGCCAGACCAGCGTCTGTGTCCATCGCTTCTCTAAAGAAAAAAAAGTTAATTAAATTTGCGCTCAGAATATTTTGCCCTGACTACTGAAATGGGTCTGTCATCTCGTTCAAATAAGCCAAAAATAATGGAATGCATGTCTAATATGTAGGGGCCTGAGGATGCTGGCGTGTTTGTCACAGCTTCACCAAACACTTGTCCTTGAGTTACTTTAAAGGCTCTTTGAAAAATGAAAGTTATGACTATATCTGGGGATTGCCTGTTGTTCTCACCCCTGCACTGGCTCCTGGTGGTTCTGTTGAGTGGACCCCGGTGCTCCGGCTCTCTGGCTGCTGTTGGGGGTCATCCGCTGGGCTTTGGGGCCGGACACCTGGGCCTCTCCAGACACAGCCGTGGCTTCTTCCCTCTCCTCCGTGGTGTCCTCTGGCAAAGAAAGGGCACGTGAGCGTCAGAACATAGTTTCTCTCCAACTCCCACAGGCTGTAAATGCTTCAACAGGACATCCTTCTGCCGTGCGTATTTGGTCTTCAGAGCCAGGCGAGGACGGACCTGTGTTGTCAAGGCACTCCAGGTGTTTCCTCCAGTGCCGGCTGATCTCTCTGACCACGGCCTCGTTGTCAGGGGCCGCACTCTGCAGCTGCTGCAGTCTCTCTTCCAGGGTGTGTGTGGCCTCCAGAACAGGAGCTGGGTCTGTCAGCGCGCACACACGCACACAAACATACACAGACAGACACACACACACACACACACACACACACACGCACACACGCATAAAGAGATGTATGATTATCTTTTTTTCAACCATGAAACATAACACAGTATTTCAACAAAACTAAAAAGCTCTCTCACTG
>JAVQIZ010071610.1:0-27036 GCA_036023535.2 Galaxias brevipinnis
GGGGGGGGGGGGACAAAATCTAAAAGCTAAGTGCGTCTTCACCCAGACGCACTCAAGGAGAGGCCTTTTTGCAATCGTGCTTCAACTTTCCCCTGATGAGTTTTTCTTTCTTTGCTGCTGTACCAACGTGCAGTGCGCTCGCAGCGTGGCAGACCCAGAGTGCCACGGCTACTCGGACAGATACTGGATCCTGCCGTCACGACAAATGCCGGCACATTGGGAGAAGGGGGAAAACGTGGGACGTTGCTAACGAGATGGATGGAAACCGCCTAATTGCAGCCGTCGAATGAAAACATTGTCTCCTGTTGGTATCATTTACAGCTGTGTGGATATCAATACTGTGAGGACCAACAGACTGCAGGCTTTTGTTACACTTGGATGGGACAGACTCCACTTGTGTGCGGTAAATATCAAGCTGGCTCGATGCGGCAGGTTGTTTTGGGGGCCGCGACTAACCATGGATGCCGCTGTACTCAACAACGATCAATCCTGTACTGTTGTAAAATAGGATTCGAGAACAAGAATAGGAGCATTCTATGATGGATTGAAAGAGTGAGTGAGAAATTTGAGTAACTTTTCCTCAGAAGTACGCTTGAGGACACTGAGGCTGTGGTCATCAAAGGGGCAGACGCTCTCATGTCTGCGATATATTCCATTAGAAAGGGTCCTCTTGGCCCTAGCCCTGCTACCGTCATCTCTGCTTTTAGCCCCTAGAATCTAGAAGAGACTCCTCCATAATGCATCCACCTTCCAGTGTCAAATCTAGAAGCATTCGACAGAGTGGTGTTCAGGGCCGCAAATTTACAATTCTAAACCCTCAACACAACAGCAAATCCCCCTCCAATTCCGGGGCTCTGCTCCGTCGGTTCCCATTTCAGAGCTCCCTGAATCAGGACTGGCCGTCGTTGCAATCGCGGTCGCCATGGCGACGACCCCATACAGTCCGCCTGAGTGCGGCAGGTGCCTGAGGAGACTTTGTGCTCTGTGTCACAGAGTTGACACGCATGAATGTGCAAGTGAACAACAACCATGTTCCCTGTTTTATACTGTAATAAAGGACGCTCTAGGATTGCATTATCAATAAAATGCTGTGCTTTCTTCTTTTTTACTTTATTTCACACGGTCGATCAATATTGTTTGTGTACCTAACTTACATATGTGCATTTGTAGGCATTTTATCTTTTCAGCTATTGTGCCAAATTCTTTTTTACATTGTAATTTGTACAACAGCGTTTGCTTCTTTAACTTTGATGGATGTGCGGGCGTGATTAACTCTTTCATTCATGTCGGTTCTGACGCGTGTGACGGGATGTAGCGACTTACTCCCATGTTAGACAACACTGTCCGCTACAGTTTGTTTATGAGAACCATCTTATCCTTTTGTTTTGGTTGCAGCACTTAGAATGCCAGAAGAAAGGAAACAGAGGGAATCTTCAAACGTGCTGCATTTTCACCTGACAAGAAACATGGATATGACATTGTTTATATAGAAACAGGTTAGGGTGTGTTTGCGTGTGTGTGTGTGTGTGTGAGAGAGAGAGAGCACGAGATAAAAAAACAACAACACGTGTGCGCAGTTGGGTGCATATATGTATTAGGAATGTGTTTGTCCGCGCTTTCTAGTATGTGTGCATTTTAGACATTTCGTATGTGTTTAAGGAGTTGTTTGTAGGATCTGAATATGCAAGTGAGAAGATTGGCTCTTCTGTAATGTGTGTTCATGTTGGGGATGTGACTTTAAAAAAAAAGCATTTACTGATGTGGAAGACAGCAAGAAATGTGTTTACCTTTGACAATTAATTTAAAAAAACTGTAATTTAAACCAAGAACGATTAAAAAGATGATAATTGAATGCCTTATAGTATGTGTGTTTTTGTTTGATAATCGAACTATTTTAAAATGTTCTTACGGTAATAAGAATCCTAGTCAGTCAAAATGTTACACATGTAAATAATGACAGTGTTATGGCTGTTCAGTCAGTATTTTGACAAGTGCTTTTCAGATTGTTATAGATGTTTAAAATGCCTCTTCAAATAAGATTTCACTCCTTGTTAGTTATATCAGTCTATTTCTTTTAGGTTTGTTTTCCGATTTTTCAAACACTACCGTTTTCTGTTTGTGCGCAGCCCTCCCTGTATGTCAGCGATGATATCTCTACATCTCACACTCCTGCTCCAGAGGCACTCTCACGTGCACAGACGCAAACTGGTTTGTCTCTCACTGCCAAACGATCACCTTTCCCCTACAACACAGGCTCAAAACACCTCACGCAAGCTCACAAGCTTAGCTTCCCCCCCGCGAAACATAACGACAACGTGCGGAGAAATAAACTGCATCCACCTCTCCCTCTTAGCCCCACTCCCCCCCTGTAGAAACACCTGCAAGCCATTCATGTCACCACAGATCTAGCTCCCTCTCCTCCCTGCGCCTCTCCCCTGCGGTGCTCCTGTCAGTTTCTTTCTAATCTTTGTGCGCAGAACAAAAAAGTAGTCGACAAAAGGCCCTGCCACATCTATCAGAGGCGGTAATGTCCATGTTAGACAGAAGGTGGGTGAGATGGCCTCTTTGATGTTTCTACGTGTTATGGGTCTACACGCCCCGGAAACAGAAAGGAGCAGAATCAAGATGTTTGGCCTTTTGCCTTTCAGGTCGTGTATGTTCCTGTGCTGTTTGCCTCGAGGTGTTTTGGGCTAGCCTTCACCGGAGGCTACACTGTAATCACCGCAAATAACAAATTCACAACAGCTTCAATCTAATGTCTGTGTGCATTCAGCTGAAATGTTATTTTCCCTGTGTTTGCTCAGTAACGTAACAGGAGGCTCTGTGTTCAGATGTTTTGTCAGTCTTGGCTCCCAACAAAGGCATTAAAGAGAGGATTCCAGATTAAAGGAAACCCAGATATTTTGGCCTAATATCAGTCCTATATGTAGCTCTTGAAGTGTATAATGTTAAGAATAATAGTTCTGTTAGAAATAGTTCAGATATTTGGTTAAATGTCAATTGACAAGCCTTTAGTCAAAGAAGAGAGAAATGGTAGAGGCGCTATATAGCAAAGCCCAAGACTCGCTAAATAATGACACTGTCAATATTTCACAAGGCCCTCCTCTGTGACTAAGGAAGACATTCCATTAGGAGAAGGAGACGACCTTTTCAGCGTGGAACCATTTATCCTTTTCTGAATCATTTACTGTGAGATAAGCCATCTGCATGAGACGGGGGCGGGCGATTGCTAGAATTCCCCAGACAGCCCCCGCAGTCTGGTTGCCCAAATATAAAACATGCGCCTCTTCCCACAGAGAATTTGTTACATCTTAAAACATCACTGAACTATCTCAATGGCTTTCATCAAATGTGGGTAGTAGAAGTCTGATATAATTTTCATGTAGTTGGTGGATAAGTTCACAGGCTTTTCCAAATATATATATATATATATATATATATATATATATTGTTGTTGAAGGCTGAGATGGCTATGGGCAATAGGCTGAGAGGTCCTCTACGGTCAGAACGCACTTCTTGCTTTTGGCCCATAGATGCTGCCAAAGAGTACTGACAGTCTGACAATGAAGCAGGTGGTGAGTTGAACGACTGTCCACAACAAGAACTTATGCAATAAAGCATGGCCATGAAATAGGGATTGCATTGTAATACATATTTGTTACGCGGGCAGACCTGTAATCTATGTTACGTGGTCAGGCCGTTCACAAAAACCATTTGACCTAAATATGTGTCCACCC
Organism: Galaxias brevipinnis; assembly: GCA_036023535.2. Lineage (NCBI taxonomy): Eukaryota > Metazoa > Chordata > Actinopteri > Galaxiiformes > Galaxiidae > Galaxias > Galaxias brevipinnis. Next base: position 3,738 of record JAVQIZ010071610.1, read on the forward strand.
ACCACTTTTTAATTTATGGAACTTGGTTACGATGGAATAGATTTATGTAAAACATGTATTTATGAATATGAGAACAGCTGCAGGTTACATATGGGTAGATTGCTATTAATATCCTGTAATGCTGATTAAAAGAGTGCACCAGTTTCAGTCTACAAAATGTTTTTTGACTCTGCAATTGTTGGATTGTGCCAAATGACTTAAACATGTTAGTTTAACATAGCCTTGATTCAGCATACCTATCAAAGAGCACCGAAAACCATCCTCATTAAACAGGAAAAATATGTATCATCCAACATAATCATAGCTTAACAGATCAATATTTAGATTTTGTTGAACCCAGGGAACATCATGTGCAAAACCAGATCTCTTATGCAATTGTTGTTGTGACTTAGTGATGACCCACTGTACTGGTCTGACTTCATCCTGCCCAGCTTAGAGCCCCGATAAGTCTGGGAGCAGCATCAGTGATGTGTACTACTGGCGTTAACATGACGATCAATGTTTGTTTTCTTCCAGCTTTCAGATTATCTTCCAATACTGGGGACATGATTGGTGGACCATTCCCATCCAGGACACTGTGTTCTTTTTTTGTCTCAATTCGACATCAGTCTTTCTTTTTCTTTTTTTTCAAGCAGCATGTGGGCTAGAAACCTTTGGATGTGAGTCATTCACATCTGCTTGGAAACGTCTCGTCATCTTCATGTGTGCTCGAGCAGATCGATTAAAAGGATCTCGAACCGGCCCTCCTTTTACGGTGGGTTGCCACGGGTTACCATTCCTAAACATTTCGGCCTCATGCTGTATCTTTGCCGTTTGGTTCCCAACTCGCAAACAGCGTTATAAAAGACATTCACCTTCGTCCGTTGTGAGTTTCCTCTCCTGCTTGGAGTTGTTAAGGGATAGCCAACCGAGCTGAAGGAGGAGATGGGACACCAGGTGTCTGAACAGGCCTGGGCTCAGACAGCAGGCCAACACGAGCCAGCAAAGCGCCTGGCAGGCCCTCTTCTTTAGGCCTGTTCCACTGTTTTGGCTATGATTGTATACGATAGTAATAGCCGAATGGGAGGTATGAGACATACAGGCCCACTCCTTTGTTCAAGTGAAAACTACAGTGCCATTAAATGATCCTCAATGATGTGGAGCTTCCTAATTCTCTGTTTAAGAATCCTGCTTGTGGTCCAATCATCGTTCTATTCTTCAAGGATAAGATACTACCATAACAGGATTTCTCATAAAGGTCTAATTATAAGGTCCATATTCATAAGTGTTATGATGTGGCAAACCATCGATGTGGTGGGGAAGTATGTGTGTATCTTAATTAGACAGACGTTTAATTCAAGATTCATTCCTGGAGACCACTGCTTTGGCGCGCGCTAATTTGGGCTTGTGCCAATCCTCTCGGATCAGTGTGCCTAATGAGTTGACGAGCTGGATAAACATTTAGCGGAATATGATCAGACAGTCACTGCTGCAACTCCGGCAACAGGGAATATGCATAAAAACATTTCAAATGTGCAATGTGTAGGTTAACTGGATGTGATTTGTTATGGCATGCCATAGCTGGTTCACCCCATCAGCTATCCATGCTCCCATTGTTCTAGACTTTGCCACACCTTTGTATTCCAGTGTGTACCATTGAGGTTTTTTTTTTATGTTTTGTGTGCACGTCATGTTTGTTGTTGGTCAATCTGAAAGTGGTTACTCTTATTCAAGCAAAACAAAAAATCTGACATTTGTCTTAGTCATTGTCTTTGTCTTTTGTCATCACATCTTTTCTTCTTCCACCGTCTGTTCCTTAGAGGAGACATCTATGCAGCTGTCCCCTCCTCTTCTATCCCTCTTCACAGGGGCGCATTCTCTCCCTCCTGTCCCTCCTGTCCTCTCATTCTCTCCATCTCTCTCCCAGCCAGTCTGTTGTTTGCACTCATTTACTTCTAATCTGTCCACTGTGGCATCTCCTTCCGCTGTCTGTCTCCCCGGCGGTTAACCCTGGCTTCTTAGTTTAGATAGTGGCACCGTCTTCCCTCATTTCCTTTACTGATCCCCCATGCTTTCCTCTCTCCCTTCATTCCCGATCAGTTACTGTTTTCCTTCCTTTTCTTCTCTTCTTCCTCCGTCCTTCAACTATATTTAGCTTTAATCCTGTATATCCGTCTGACGCATCTGTACAGCGCTCAACAACTGGGGGTGTAGAGCCACACCCACCCACATCCCCACTCACACAGGCAAACATGCTCAGACACAATCACACAGTCTAATTCTAATCCTAGTTTTGGAAACAAATGTAACGCAGCAGATTATCTTGTTTTTCTTGCCTTAACGCGCTTGTTTGTCAGCAATGGCTTAAACCACAACTAGGAATCTTCGCAATTAAATGCATTCGACAACCGGAAAGAAATACGCCACCACTAGTTTTGTCATTTCAAAGATACCATTGAAATAAATAGAACTTTTTTGGGTTGCTTTAAGCTTTGGGAACAATCTATTAAAAATGGCAAGTGGTCACATCTTAAATGTCTCAGGTGCGTAACATTTTCTTATGAATAATGTCAAGCGTGACGTGCTTTCCTCTTGCAAAACCACTCAACTCAACTCAGTGTCCTACTTTACCTACAAAATACTGCAAAGGTTAACGCCACTAATCAAATTATGGCCGTTTAAACTGGATCTCATGTCAATTTGAATGTTACTGTGAAATGTCTTGTTCTACCTGAAATGCACTATTGAATATTCTGATCCATGTAGCAACACAGTGTAAAGGGCTCATGCTACCCACAAGGTAGTACATAATGCCACTTGAGTACTTTGTTATTGTGAAGACGTCTCTTCCTTGACTGTTCCCCCTTGGCCAATCACAATCCCGGGCGCTTCGTCCGGGCGCTTCGTGCAACTTTTTCCACAATCCAACGGATTGCGTTTGTAGCTGACGTGTGATTTAACACTGGCTTTCTATTGCTAAGTTACCTAATGTGCAAAATTAGGATATATTAATATCAGATGTGTGAAAAACTTGCACAGTGCACAAGCCTGCGTTGTAAAAAAAAAAAATCTTATGAAACAACAGATGGATTAAAACAAATGTAATCACGTTTGTTTTTTGTGTTTTAAAAACACCTTAGCATAGCCTCTTAATGTAATCGTTTACCAAAAATACCCAGCAACCTAATGCTTTACACACACACACACACACACACACACACACAAACACACACGCAAACACACACACACACAAATATACACACATATGCACGCACACATAGCATATACATACCTGTAATGGGTTTTAGATTGGACAGACAGCATCGTTAATACCACTCAGTAGCAAAAATAGAATATCCCTCCATATGCACCCAGGTGATCTGGTCAAATTTAATCAGAAAAATTACCCTCAAACTGGATGCATAAATACACCTAGAAAAAGGATTATTGATTGACCTTGGTTTGCCCCACCCCAGCCCATTTCATAATGGCAGGTTGTCTATGTTCAGCTCAGCCTTGGCATCACTTTAGAGGGTGCCAAGCTGCTCTGGGTGGACATGGCGGGCCCGGTGTGTCCGCATCCACATCCAACATTGACTGTCTAATGGAAGCCGAGTTCATGGCCAGGGCAGGGGTTCCAATGGTGGTAAGGTACCGCCGATCATTACCTCCATAACGCCAATACAGCCAGATGGGTTTTTCCAACCCCCTGCTCTCACTCTCCTCTCGCACTGTGCCCTGTCTGGTGGCATTGTGCAATCCTAAGTGACATATGGACCATGTTTGCACGGGAATCGACATCTGCCCTGTGTGGCTCCGTGCTGTGTCATGATAAGGGTGGGGCAGTAAGGCTGTGCGTGTGTTTATGTGACTTTATGAGGGCTCTTGGAGCTGAACTTGGAGCTGAACCCTGGACAAGTCTTGGCGGGTTTACCTTGCCTGCCAAAGCTGTTACTCAATCCAGACTAATTAGAGGACACGCCAACCAAGAACCTGTTTAGTAATCAACAGAGGGTCCAGAATCCTCCCATCGCCACGTTTTATTATCAAAACATATCATTTCAGACGTCTCATTGTTCTAAAAAAAGCATGACATGTTCTTGTCATTGACTGCTGTGAAGTCCCTTTGGTTTTGGATGAGTTCTACAGTGGGGGTTTAGAGGACAATTGCAGATCAAATTCTGGCAGTTTTACTTTGAAAATGACAAAATTCCTCCATAGGACGCTATGTAGGGCACCACTCCACTTAAATGCCCATGTGTGCAGGGATGAGCGCACATACATCCCCTAAATCCCTCTCCTCAATCCCAGGAGAGAGCTCCAGATGTGGCCCCGTCGGCCCTCGCCGTTTCCAGATGTATAGGCCTGTCTGCTCCAGCTGTACACACCGCTAGGATTAGCCCATACGCTAAGCCCTGATACATAATGATCTCAAATGGGAGTGGGCCATAGCCTGATTGCTGGTGCCCTGTCCTGTAGGCTAGCAGTGCTTAATGGGGGCCGAAGGGTCTGCATGGCTATAAATAGGGGCCTTTCGCCTGAGACGGCCCACAAAGCATCTGCTGTCGCGCTGCATAGGCCGACCTGACATGGATACACGGAGGATGCTTACGGACAACTCACACACACACACACACACACACACACACACACACACACACACACAGACAGTAATACACAATAACAGTAACACATGCACTTATGTGTACAAACATGCACACCCACACCCTTTTCCAAAGCCGCGTTCCGACCAAAAGTCCCTCTACTTTTCAAGGAATTAAAAGGTTCCTGCAGCACTATGTTATATGTGTTTCGACCGCAGGAACTTACTTTCCCCAGAAGAATAAGCAAATTAGTCCGCAGACGTTACGCCAATCAAACCGACAGACAGACGTAATTATTTGTTGGGCACTGCAACAGTAGTGTTTGTATCGTGAAGTCTGCTCTGTTGAGTTTGGATATTGTGACTATGTCTGATTGCCTATTTTGATTGTGAATTACAAAATATTCATCTATCGTAAGCATTTTTCTCTTGTCTTTAGATTTCTGTTGTGTGTTCTCCATGTTGACGATTTGATTGTGGGTTTGTTTGCGTTTGCACTTGGTTGGTGAAATTCTGTTTGAAATTAGCTGCAACTGCTGCACTCCAAGCCACACCCCGAAAGTTCCTGTACTTTGTAAAGTACTATCCCCCAAGCAGGGACTTTTGGGTTCCTGCTTTTTGCTCCCCGGAACTTAATATAGCGCCTGGTTCCTGCGGTCAAAAATCAGTGAGTTCCTGGGAAAGTTCCTTGTTCCTGGTAAAAGTTCCTGCGGTGAGAAAGAGCCATATATAGGGCCCAATACAGGTTAAGTCCTATGTGTGCCACACACACACACATATTCCATGCAGCTCTGACCTCTGTCCCTGTAAAAGGAGTTTGAGACCGTCATTTTATTTCATTAGGTTACGTTATTCTCTTTTTAGGTTACAACAGAGCAAACCTGGTTTGCTTACAGTGCTATTGCACGACTCCACCAGGATCCCTGAAACAACATGGAATACCTCGATGCGGATCTATAGCTCTGTGCCTCTACTCACAAAAGCCTTCCACCGCATATATAACTCTTTATGGCAATTCTCTCACTGAGTTACCTTGGTTGTCCAATGGTGCATATCAAAGTACGTAATGACGACGAACGCCTCGGCAGACGAGCCCTTTCTCATGTCTCTCACGTCCAGTCGCTCCGGTACGAATCCCGCCATGCACACTCAGCAGCGAGTCTCACGCACTCGTAACACAAGCCTTCTGTCCCCACGCAAACACGTTTGTTTTTCAAGGACTGCATTCCCCCCGCCGGAGGAGCCGGCCACAAAGTCGGTAAGTGTCCATGCATATTCATGGCCATCTCAATGTATTGTGATGTCTAAAGAAAGACACAGAGGCACACAACGGCCCCGACTTTCGTGGCTGAACCGCAGAGGCTGAGAAACACGGAAATACATTTTGCAAGAGATTTCAGTGGGGGCCGAGCGCATAGGTAGATTCAAACAATAATAGCCACGTAGAGCCAGTGGGGGTATGAGGCAGCAGCATGGTTAGGGATGATAACTCAAAGACATCGTAGAACACACAGAGCCCCACAGGGCAGCACCTGCCTGTTACCGGCAAGAGCACACACGGGTCGTTCCCCACCGTGCACATGGACAACTACACACAAAGATACACCCCCCAGAACACACACACACGCACACACACACACACACACACACACACACACACACTGTTTGGGCTGCTGTTGCTGCTGTGGCAGGGCAGAAGCGAGGAGCGTGGTGGGCCTCACTGGGGCTAAAGGGGAGTCTTTGTTCCCCTTTCATGGGGCTCCGCTCTCCTCTGATGATGGGCCCATTGTCCTTGGCCTCCACTGGACCTGCACCATTCAGCTCCTCTGGATAAAGGAGCCCTTTCAAACCTCCGGCCTGCCAGAGAGGGAGTGAGACGGGGAAAGAAAGGCCAAGAGATGGGAGAGTGGGAAGCCAAAGAAGATGAGGAAATATGAAGAAGTGGGGATGGTTGCAGACGGAGGGTGGGGGCAGGGGGATCGGGAATTGTAAGAGATTAACGGGAGTGATCTTGGAGAGAGACCCCAGATGAAGGGAGAGGTAAAAAGCAATGTGACAGAGAAGAAGGAGAGGGTGCTTGAAAGGGAAAAGGGAGAGGAGGAGGTGGAAGATTGGAGCGACGGATGAATGCGAGGTAGACACAAGTCACGGAGGAGGACAGAGAAAAGAAAAGGGCTTCTCGCCTTCAGAGAAGCTGGCTTCATGGGCAGACATTGCCCTCCGTGCTCGGCTTTTCCTTGCCCCTGAGCGTCGCGCTGTTATAACACCATGGTCTGAATACAACGGGCACCCGAACCTACAGCCAGCCAGCCAGCCAATCAGTTACATTCACATGCCTCTGGCCCTCCTGCATTTTGAACAGAGCAAATCCAACAATCCCAACGCTTCGTGTAACCTTCAGCAAAGACGGCTTGATAAACTGTTAAAAAGCCGGACAAAAAATAGCACAGGTTTTGTCTGGATTTTTTATTCTGGTAACAACTCGGGGCGCTTTGTGCAGGCCTTAATGAGTGTTGGGATCAGCCTTTGACTCGCAGGGCTTTTGGCTCACACTGACGCGAACGATGCTTACATAATCGCGCCGAGTAATTTATTTATCATGGGTAACCATGCAACTGAAACAAACAGGGTTTCTTTTTATGGTCTGAGAAAAGGAGGAAGAGCAGGGCGAGGAAAAAAGAGAGCGCGCAAGCTGTCGCGAGGAGCCAGAGGGGACGCTGCTGAGAAGGTCACAGAGGGCTCAGTCATCCTTTCCTCTGTGGCATGCCTCCAGGGCAGCGGGCTCCTCTCCTCTCCTCTCCTCTCCTCTCCTCTCCGCGCTTCCTCTTTTACTGTCCGGGTGGGGTTAGGGCATGCTAGCTGTTAGCCGTGGCTAGCACAGGAAGTCTGAGATTACAGCCACAGATTAGAGGACGATGGTGATTGGGATGCAGCTGATCCGAGTCTCAGAGGGTTAACGATCCACTACGGATGTGTCCTACGTTTGACATGCAGACCGGAAACAAACCTGATTTAGAGCAATCCATCAGGAGATTATTTTAATTTTTTAAGTCAAATCTTTGCTAAACCTGTTTACACTTTGTCTTTTTTTACTAAGTGTGCTATTTTTGATGGTATGATGTGCAATGTAGATTAATGTGCTATTTTGGTGTACTTCCTGATGTACACAAAGAGTGTTCATGCGTAAGCCCAGTTAAATGACTGACACTCATAAAGCATCATCATCAGTGTGCAACTGTTTATTTCTGCTACTCAGGGCTCTATAACGTTAACATTTAAACGATTTTATCTTTAATGTTAAAATAAAGAGTTGCTGACAGGGAACATTATTTGGAAACAAATATATCGTGTGACACGGCCAAGTGCTGTAAATACACATTTCCAACTTCCACTGTCTCATTTGATTGATGGCCTACAGGTTGTCACACCTGTAGGAGACGCTCTGCCTAGCTGTTTAACGGCAAGCTTACACACGTCTGATATGTCACAGCGAATAAAGTGATCTTTTCAGCGGAGGTTAAAGTGTTGGGTGAGGATGAACGAGGCTTTGAAAAAGCTACCAGAGAGACGTCGTGCACCAGAGCAGTGACCTGTCTTCACACTAGAGTGCAGAGTAAAGACCTAGACTTATGCATGGATGTTCAGTGTAAGTGGATGGGGTCATGCAGAGTTGCAAAATAGATTTAACAGGTATCTAGAATAGAACTTAGTAATTATGTGAGTATATAGACATGCTAAATGACAGCATTTACACAAGCGCACACACACCAACGCTCACACAAGCACACTCACACACACACACGCACACGCACACACACAAGCATTTGCATGAACCGAAATAAAAATGTGTTCTTGCTCTCACAAAAACATATGGCACTTGACTCTCACATACGCTCTCTCTCTCTCTCTCTCTTTATCTTTCTCTCACTCGTCACACACAACAGTCACATTTGTGAATGGGGAGCTGTGCGCCGCCGATCCCCAGGTCCTGGTGGTAATTATAGGAGGAGGAGGAGGAGGAGAGGGAGACAGGAAGAGGTGAACTGAGTGGAGAGAAGCCACAGGCAAGACGTGTTGTTAAAGGGCACATGGCGCTGCTCATGACATCCATCCACACACAGCTACAGGCCAAAGGGGGGGGGGGACTCTGAACGAACGGAACAGAGAGGAGGAGAACAGACGAGAGGAGAGAGCAACAGGGAGAGAGAGAGAGAGAGAAAGAGAGAGAGAGAGAGAGGGAGGGAGAGAGAGAGAGAGAGAGAGAGAGGGAGAGGCCAAATAGAACAGAAAGCGGAAAGGAGTGAAATGGAAACTAAATGGAGATAAGTGGATTACAACGCACAAAGCACAGGACAAGCATGAGTACAGTAGGACTAAAACACAAGAGGAAAACACACATGTAAAAGAGAGAAAAAGAGAGAGAACGCAGAGAGAGAGAGAGAGAGCGAGGAGGCCATGGGAGAAAGACGGAGCAGGAGGGGTAGGCTCAGTACAAATTCGGAACCACACAAGCCGACCACACGCTGAAAGACTGTAATTTGACTTCTCCCAGAATAGAGAGTCAACGAGGAAGGGAGTGGGACAGAATAACATCAACTCTTTAGCAGCACGCAACAACACAAACACACCCCGCAGGCTGTGACTCACACCTACACACACACACACACACACACACACACACACACACGTTTATTGAACACACTTTACATCAAGAGGCTGAGAACTGGTCCTACACGATCCCCTCCCACCTGCAAAAGGGGATCCAGCATTTTGTTTGCGCCCGCCATCCATTCCGGGTATCTGTGCCCGGCACTTCTATTGTAGCAGTGCAAGCTCCCTGTGCTGTACTGCGCCTGAGGCCACTTGGAAGCCTCCACGGTCCAGGCCCCCCAACCCCCCCCCCCTGCTGCTGTCCCCGGTTAAAGTCTGACAGTCGCACCACAAAGAGAGCCCAACTGTGACCTTACCAGACGGCTGGAGGCACCGCGCCGTCCTCCGTGTGCCATGTGGTGCCGTAGAGGAGCAGGTCAATCAGAAGAACTGGGTCAGTCGTTTTGAGATGAAGTGGGTCGTCCAGCATGCCGCCGATGGCCACGGGGCGACCGTGTATTAAGCGCGCCGCTCTGATTTAACAGGGATTTTTCTCCTCAGGACGGCCACCCTGCAGACCTAGACAGGGGCTTTCTGGGAGCTTTTCGTTGAGGGCGAACAGAGGAGGAGGCTTCACGAGGCTGGAGACAGCAGAGAGGGGGGTCTGGTCTGGTGGGCACGACCTTCCACTCTCCCAATGTGGCTGCTTCTTCTGCGTTGCTCTCGGTGGCTTGTCATTGCCTTAAGCGCTCCTCCACAAGGCCGGCTTGACAACGTGGCAGCTCCCAGACATTGCCCCCCCCCCCCCTCCGATGTATGGCGTGCTGGTCATGAAGCTTCAGACGCTGTCTCATGGTGACTCAATGACAAACTTCCCCGGTGGAGGAACGATCTGCCTCTCCTCTTTATTTCTGAAGCCTTTCGGCGTCATGCCTGGTTGTTGGTTTTGGGATTTCCTGAACTTTAGCTGCAACATGTGACGCTCTGTTTACCTGTTAAGTGTTTTGTGCTGTTGGACCCCATCCAGCACATCTGTGGCCTTCCCCTTTCATTAGGAAAGGCAAGCAAGCTCACGGTGGAACATGGGCACTGGCTGCCTGACTCCCAACCAGCCCCGGCCAGTGGTCCCCTTGTTTAGCTCAATAAAATTAGAGAACCAATGTTCTTCACCGGCCGTGAACAAGCCCGAGGGCAACGCGTTGTCATGAGCGACAAGGCTCTGTTGTCAGGACGAGTCGAGGGGGACCGGTTTGACGGCGTTGTTTCGCGCAGCTCCAGGGACCCTGTCGACGGGCACGGCACCGACAGGAACAGTCTGCGGTCGGGGTCTTCCGTCCTCCGCTTCCCTGGTCCCGGCTCATTTTCCGTGTCTGGTGAGCAGAGCTGGTTTGCTTGCTGCTGGTCGTCGTGTGTCCCATCAATGCGGCGAGATTTGCTGCTGTTTGCATGGTTGTGGTGAGCACGTCGCCCGGCAGAACGTGAGTCCCCGGTGGATTTGAAAGGTTGGCATGTGGAAACGCACACTCACCATACGCGTCACGCCATTTTTAATGTCAGGCTGATGCAAGGGATCCGTGCAGGCACCCATTGCACAATGACGGGTCGCTACATGTTTTTATCTCGAAAAATCAAACCATGTTCCCCCGCCTCGAAGGCACAGCCTAAAGTGCCATTGTTCAGTTTGTTTAAATATTGGCAGATAGGATTTTTTTTTTTGAGTGCCGTTATAATCCTGAAAAGTATCTTAGACCCAATATCAGGCTAATCCGGTTTGATCCAGGGAACTCCCACGGCATTCTCCTCCTCTCCGCGTGTGCAGTTATGAAAAGGTCTCCATAAGAGATTGCAATCAGCTGGCTCAGGTGTGTTTGTTCTGCCATTAGAAGGGCTTGGGGATAATATTCACACCTGCCAAACAGACTCAAGCATGCACACATTGAATGCACTGACATACAACCCTTATACGTGCACAGGCACACACAAACGTTATGCCTAGGACACACTATACACACTATACACATGTGACTGAGATGCACACTATCGGACTTCAAACCCACCCACAGTTCACTAATCAGTGTGAGTAGGAACACCTTGGCACGCTGTATCAGTACATTTCTTTCTCTCCTATTTCTGCGGAGAAAGGTGTGTAAACATTACTAAACACATATGAACTCTGGCTGTCGCCCTGTCCCATTGGAGAGCCACAAGCTTTAAACCGCCATTCAAATCAAATCAAATCACCAGCGCTTATCACTGGCTAGATCTCATCTCATACCCAGGCATCGGCCCCAGATTGAGAGTTCAAAGGTCACCCTGGAGGCTAGCCCTTGAGTTCCTCCAGGGGTTGTGGAGCCTGCAGCAGCCAGACTTTATCTTTGTCCTGCCCGGTGGTCAAAGGCTGCGCTGCAGATGACCGCTGGCCGTTGGAAAATCTCCATTGACAGAGCTCTTGGAAAATCTCCATTGACAGATTAGTACAGGATGGGTACTATAGCAGGGTGTGTGGACGGGCTTTTCCAAGCGGACTCCCCCATTGATTTATCCGTAATCGTCTCTCTCTCTGTCTCTCTCTCTCCGTCTCTGCACAGCCAGCTCCTAAAGGCTTTAACCCCATTTTCCCCTAACCATATTCTCCGTAACGTCAATAGCGTTTAGAGCAGTTTAAAGAAATGCTAATGTTCTGCGAGCCTCGGGGCAACTGTTCAAAACAATAGCAGCTCCCATTCGGGGAAAATTATTTTTAATTGACGCCTCATCTCTGGTAACTGACAGTTTGTTTTCTGCTCGAATGCCCCGGTAAACCCACCGACCCTTTTAGAGGGGGAAGTCTGACCTCCATGGATTTTTCCGTTTTTCTCTGGATGGATATTATGAGAAAAAAGAGAGGTCACTTAAGGTTTGAATCATTTGGTGACCTTTGTTTTCCTCTTGCTGACACATTTTGCCCATTTATTTAGATATTCTGTTCCGTTTTGATGCTCTGTCTTTTGTATGTGGCATTGTACTGAGGGTGTTTGGTTTCAGCATTTGTCATGTGGTCAGTGCTCACACGAAAGGCCCTGTGGTAAAGAGACTGGCTGAATGGCTGGTGGCTTCATGGGGCCCGCGGGCCCCCGCCTGGCTCTTTGTTTGTATCTAAGCAGTAGAATGCGTCTCCAGGATTCTAGGAAGCCACCTTGTTCACTCCGGCTTTTCCCTGGGAGCTCGTCTGTCTGTCTGTGTGTTTGTTTTGGGAGAGACCTGGGAATGGCCGTGCTCCGCCTGGGATCGGCCCTGAGGCAGACAGAGGGACATGCCAAAAGCCTGACCGAGGGAGACAAAAAACACGACGGAGGACAAGAAAAGGAAGGAGCAGAGATGGGGAGCGGAGAGAGACAGGGCCCCTGACCTGACCACACCGACACACACTCGGGTCGCTCTCTCTCCCTGCCGGCTGGGCCCTGCGGTCGGAGTCAGAGAGGACACAATCACACACATATACTTATCTACGCCCGCTGGCGATGAGGACATACTTGGCTTCTGTTGTGTGTGTGTGTGTGTGTGTGTGTGTGTGTGTGTGTGTGTGTGTCCTTGTGAACTACCTTGTGAACGTGCTGTGCAATACATCTGTCTGACTTTCCATCCAAGACCATTTTAAAGTGAATTCATGTAAAGGCTCTATCTGTTTTCCTTTGAGCGTGTGTGTTTGTGTCACATGAGCGGGTGCCCCCAACCTGTGTGTGTGTGTTTGTGTTTGTATGCTTGTGTGTTTCTGTGTGTGTGTGTGTGTGTGTGTGTGTGTGTACGTGGGGGCATGTGTATGTGACCTATCTGCAAACACTTATCCAAGTTGATCCCAACTCGTATAATTACCAATAAGTGCTGAAAGGTGCAACAGTTGGCTATAACCTTCCTCCCCTCCACCCGACCCCCTCCAAGAAGGAAAGGTGCCTTTCCACAACCCCCCTTGCTCTGAAGCAGCCCCTGCTCCCTCCAGCCAAGAGAGCCTGACTGTTTCCCAAAGCAGCTGTCTCCTCAAATAGACGTGGGGCTGCTAACCGGCGGTGTGGGCACCCAGTGTTTTCAGAGCGGGGCCTCTGCCGCTGCTGACTGGCCCGCCCACACACTATTTTTGTGCCAGCTGTGGAGTTCCGACGTTAGACGGCAAGGCAAGAGAGAGGAGCAGAACAAACATCCAAACTGGTCAAAGAGTCATGGAGGGAAAGTTCCCTCTAGACACAGCACTATGAGTCAAGTGATGTGTGAGTGTGTGTGTGTGTGTGTGTGTGTGTGTGTGTGCGCGCGCGCGCACGGGTCTGTATGTGCTGGCTTTGTATTTGAGTGTGGGTGGGCTTACACCAACGTTTGCTCTGCTCGGCCCGTGTTTATGAGAAGAAAGTGTCTTATTTGTGCATTTGTGAGCGAGTGTGTTTGTGTTTGTGTCTCCATCCCTAGGAAACGGTCTTGCCTTGGCACGATGTGTGTAACCCCCCTCCACCCTCTCGGAGACAAGCTGGGAATCAATACTCCACAATCTAGGGAGGCGAGCGTGCCAACATCCGTGAGCTGAGGTTTCCAGCGCAGACCACTGCGAACACGCGCGCGCGCAGACACACACTCCCTCACACACACAGGCACACATTGCACACACATGCTCCCGAACCTTGTGTGGCCATGGACATATGGACTTAAACGCACGCCATAGATCTCATCTCACATCTCATTTCGACCAAGAGCAAGGCGCGGGGAACACGGAAACGCAAAACGTACGGTTTGGCGGCTCTCCTAAGACACAGCCCGCACTGAGGGTAGCAGGGAAAAAAGCTGACATGTGGGCCTCTAATCCCTGTCCTCATGTTGCCCTCTGAGACTAAGTCCTGTCTGCTCCCTGCTCCACACGAGGGTAAACAGGGAATCTCAACAGGAACACGTTCACACGCACCGACCCCGTCCCAAACGAGCACCAGCTCGCTCACAAAGCCGAGAGGGATTCAAACCATTCCGACACTCGATCTCCTGGAGCTCACAAGGCCCTGTGCTGCAGGTAATCAGTTGTACCTATATACAAACCTGCTCTGGTATGCATGAATAGTATATCTTACTGATAAACAAAGGCGCGCATACACAAACAAACACACACACACACACACACACACACACACACACACACAAACAAACTGAGGCACCATAAATTACAGCCCGGCCATCTGGGAGCATTAAGAAGCTGTTAATGAATAGTGTGCTGGAGCGGCCGCCACAAGTGGAGCAGAGCAGCAGGAGGAGGAGGAAAGGAGGGAGGTGGAGTAGGGCAGCATCTGGCCTGCAGATATGTGTAGTCATGGAAAAGTGGGGCGCGCTGGAGAGCCCCCGGGTTGTAAAATCGGCGCTCCTCCTGGTCCTGCTGGGTGAGCGAGGAGACTGCACAACGTTCCCGATAGTGGGATCGGGGGGGTTTGAAGCCGTCTTCACATTTGGTCCGAGACGATCGGTGAACACAGTCCATCCAATCCCCTCCGATGTTGTTGACAAGAACCAGGATTGATCATTTGCGCCTCCTGCCTCGAAAAGAACTGGAACCCAAAAGAAAGCCTCCAATGAAAGGCCATACCCATCTCCAGAACCTGTCCCCGTCTCCTCTGTATGGGAGGTGTGGACGTGGGCGGGACACCAGAAGGGCCAGTTATCTTAAGTGACCTTTTAATACCCCCTGCCCTCTGGCAGTGCTCCGTCGCTGGGCCCTCAGAGGCCACACAGCAGCCTTCTCTCGGGAGCAGAAGTGTGCCTGTATAGGCGGGAACAAAGGAGGCCAACTGTATGCTAATACGGAGAGGGGCCCAGGCTGGAGACCACTGTGTGGAAGTGTGCCACTCTGCTTGGAGACGTCTTGGGGGCAGTAAAACCAGAGCTGGGGCATTGATTTTCGACCTCTTCAAAAGTAAAAACGGGCCAGAACAAGAAAAAATTAAGTGTGCCGCATTTTATGGGGGAGGGCATGCTGTAAAATTGATTTTCTCCTTCTTTAAGGGTTTCCAAGAAGGAGACAATGGAGCCCAGAACCTGTGGTGTGGAGGTGTGGGCGCACGCAGGAGAAAGGAGAAGGGCTGTAAAATTCCTTTCCAATCTTCCGCTTAAGTAATGAGGGAGAAGGAGAGTGACAGAGTGTGCCACTGTGAGTCCAGGGGGGTCTTCACAGACAGTAGGACCCGGGGGCCATAAAACTCATTTTGCTCTCCCCTCTTTTAAGTAATGACTTAGGAGAGCTGTTGCTTGGAGGGAGAGTGCTGCTTTGGATGCAAACCCTTGTCAATACGGAGAGGGAGGGAGGGAAGCGGAGGCAATAAAATGCATTTCCTCGGTCTCCCCTTTTTTTTTCTCCATTATTTTCTTAAGGAGGACAGCGGGGCTGGCTGGCCGGAGTGTGCTGTGACAGAGGGAGAAAGGGAGAGGAGGTCAGGGGTCGTAAAATTCATTTTCTCATTCTTTTAAGTAATGGAGGGGTGCCAGAGGGGTAGCATGTGCCAGTCTGAATGGAGGGCGGACTAATTACTGCTAAATTGGATCTTTAAGCCCAATTCTAGCATTGACCTCCGAGGGCAAAGTGCAACAGTTGAAACGGCCGACTGGGTCAAGCATTTGGCGAAAGAGGAAACTGTCCGAATGGAAACACTTGTTTGTTACCCCACACACAGTTACACACCGTCTCCTCACACCCCTCTGTTCATATGCACCATTCCCATCGACGTTCATTCAAGGCTCCTTGCAAAAGGCTCGTATAGGGTTACCTAGCCTCCCATCGACACACGTATAAATCAAGCGTCAGCAAAAAAAAAAAGTTGTGGAGAAGAGCAACTTCACAAAGGGCTTCGTCTGCCCGTGTCAGCTGGAGACGACAACAACGCCACACAGGGGGGATGCAAATGGTGTGTTTGGTTAGCCCCCCTGTCACTCACTGTCCCCGTCAGCATGACAGGGCTGGACGGCTCTTCGCCGGGTGTGCCCGCCTCCCCTCTCCCCCACCCCCTCACGCTCCGGAGGGCCTCATCACTGTCACCAAGGTCTTCTCGCTGTGGACAGATCCCGGCTCCTCTTCAGGCGGGGGGGCGGGGGGGAGCCAGGGGGTGGTGCGTAGGCATGTGTGTGTGTGTGTGTGTTCCAGCAGGGATATATATAATGAGCCAGGTGGAGGGCTGTTTGAACCTCCAGGGGGCTGGCGGTGTGAGTCCTCTCCCTATCCGGGGAGCTGTGTCTACACCGCTGTGGAGCAGGTGCACCTCGCAGCCGGGCCCTTTAAAAGGTGCGCTTCCCAAAGGCGCAGGGAGAAACTGCAATTATACTTGTGTTCCGACCGCTCATTCTGTCAACAAAGAGAGCGGGGGTTGTGGCAACGTGGTCTCGATTTGTAGCGCACAGTGTTTACGTGCGGGTGTGGGTGGGAGTCTTTACCTCGGTTTTTCCTCTGCGTTCGTATGCGCGGCCTGTAAGGATGCGATGAGGTCATTGTGATTGTGGTGCCGTCCTGTTCGGGGCCTGGGGAGTTGTCCGTTTGCGCTCTGGCGTTCCGTGGGTCTCGTCGTCCCGCGGCGGCGATGGTAAACAGGGTAAACATGTCTTGGTGGGTGGTCTCCTTTCTGTGGGTCGTCTTGGACACACATTATAAAGCGGGCTGACTGGAGTGTAGCGCTGTCTTTACAGGCCTCTGCTCTTTCCTGTCTCTCCCCATGGCCATTCAAATCTATGGAGCGCCGGCCCTCATGCATACTGAAGGAGCCACTGAAGAGAGCTGCTGCCTCTCTCGCCGTGTTTACTATTGTTTGTGTGTGTATGTGTGTGTAGGTGTGCTTATCTCTCTCTCTCTCTCTCTCTCTCTCTCTCTCTCTCACTCTCTCTTTCTCTCTCGTGCGCACTTCGTTTTCTGTCTATTTTAGGTCTCATTCTCTCACCCACCGGCGGTCTTATTTGTTATCTGTCCATCGCTCCATTTCTCTCTACGCCATTCTCTCCTTCTCTCTTTATTATACAATAACACTCAGCTCATCTTCATTTGAAACCTCTCTTTCATGTCACACCCCTCACCCTCATTCTCTTTATTTTGTTCTTGGTGTTATTATTATTATTATTATTATTATTATTGTTACAGTCATGCAATTTAAAAAAAGGTGTTCACATTTCTTCTCCTCCCCCTCTTTTCTTCAGTCGTTCTTTGTTCTGCAGCTGGTGTATTTTGCTTTAAAGCCTTGGCATATTTGGTATTTTCACACCACTGTACCAAACCAAGCTGAACTGTACTAGTGTGGTTCATTGTTAACCACAGTGACTTTGGCAGTGTAGAGAGAGGCTCAGTAATCTGCTCAGGACTATAGTGTGTGTGTGTAGGTCTAAGTAGCAGTGTGATCAGCCGAACTGATCCCTTGATTACACCCCTCACAGAGATCTTAATAGAATTACCTGATCTGAGTTTGTTTAAGAGCTGTAAACAACTATTTCACAGGCCAGCGCTAAGGACTATTAAACACTACTTTGTTTACCCCTCATCATTAACTGAGGATGACTGTGGTTCAGCAGTTTCCTCACCGAATATTAAGGACTCCATTTCCCTGTGGAACATCACGAGTCACTGCTGGTTTTGCTGCTTTTCATCCCTGCTTTGGGTTCGTTCCGCTGTCATGCTAGTTGGAGAGCAAACACTGCAGGAGGAAACTTGTTCTTCCCCCAGCTATGCAGCCATTGTTAGGACATGGTTTAAGTGCTGTCTTTTTCCAAATCTCCATTAAAAACAACAGACGTGAACATGCTAATGGCAGGGAAGTACTTTCACTTCTCTGCAGTGAATGTGTGAGGCTCAGAACAGCTGACAGCAGGGAAGCTGCATTGACTCCCAATGGGGTGCCAGGCATCTCATTGAGCCTCATAATGGGTTGTCCATCCCATGGATAAAGCACATTCACACCGGGACTTCTTACTGAGGGGTAACAGGTATGGCTAGCTTTTCCACTAACCAGCCATTCAGAGATGCATGGCTGATAGTATGTAACATGGCGCACGTGAGAACGTGTTACGTAGTGCTAGGCCGACAGAGAGGGTGTGTTCTATGTTGCCTTAACGACCCCATGATCTGTGAGTCGTATCCGGATCTAATCTCCCACAAGCAGTGTCCTCTCACGACTTTCAGCTTCGAGGTCCCAGAAATACTTAAAGAGTTTCATGTGACCTTTAACAAAACGGTTGAGTAAGTGGCACTTAAGCTCTTCTACAAAAAAGATTTTGTAGTGCAGACAATGCATTATAGGGCAAAAACTTTCACAGAAAGAGTGTTAATAAAATCTTCAGATTGATGAGCTTGGTGCACTAAAGGAGTATGTAGCCTAATATATTATCTGAATCTCAGATGTAAGATGAATCGTAAGGCTGAATCATCTAATTAGTACAAAATAATGAATGAAGAAAATACATGAATTTTAATAAAATAATCCATATATACTTAACTCTAGCTTATCTTAAAAATGCACTCAACAGTATTTCCATTTAAGTTGGATGTTGTTTATTGTCTAAATCTGACGGCACGTTTCAACAATATAATTCAACATATGGTGTGTGTCCAGTTCTTACTATTTTCCCAAAATGTGACATTTTGCCTTTTAAGACGGAATGAAAGACCACACAAAAAAGTCAGTGCGGCTTTAACCTATGACTGAACAAACGACCCTAAAGTAAAGGTGGGTGTTTTGTTTTACAGAGTTCAAAGCCCTTCTTTACAGGTTCTACGATGGCCTTTTCACTTCTTCCTGGTCCATCACCAATCGTTGGTACTGAAATGACTTCAACTGGGCAAGAAAGGGCTGTGGAAAACTGGATATTCATCATATGTTTGCTCCTTAACTTTCAGAAGGGAGGAATCAATAATAGAGTCGTCTCATGAGTCTCTAGGCGATGTTTTGACATGAAGACTTGCGATGATGTTAAAAGCTTTTCCTCCGCAATCTTCTATTGCGATGCAAAACAATTATGTTGGCAGTAGACTATCACCCCCTTATCTCCGCTTGACGAGAAAAGGCCAGAGACAAAATTGGATGCTGAAAAATTCATCAAGAGGGATGAGAGGGATGCGGTTCATGAATATGGAGCGCATACCCACTGAGGGTGGTGGCCTTTTTGGTGTGTAGCAGCGCTGAGCCGGCAACCCTGGCCCGTTTCCCTACAGCTATTTTTACAACGGTCCATTGTGGAATTCATATCAAATGGATTCCAAAAAAAAAAGTAATCTGTTTTAGTAGTGGTTGTCTTGCATTTCGTTGGTGTGTTACGCAGTATTGCTATGTTGCCATGTGATGGATCAAACCCATCCCTTCTTCACTGTGACCTTTCCCTTCTTCTCCAAATGCTGTCAGTGTTTGCTAATGTATCAGGACGCCACCTTTTTAACCTCTGCTGTTCTAAGAGGTGTCCAGAGAGACAGCTAATAATCTGACCGTAAGTCTGACTTTCTGTATCTTTATTGTGTTATACAGTTATTAGATTGATAGAGTAAGTCTAGAAAGAAGTACAAACCAACCAAGATACCCACATTTTTTAAATGTTGGTCCTATGTGACTTGTGCCTTTTTAACCTTCACACCATATCTGTTGCTTACTATGAAAGCTTTGTGAGTAACTGCTAAAAACCATTTTGCCATTTTCACATTGTCATTTAGTTCAGCATTTCTAAAACACATTTATTAAACACCCCCAGACTGAGGCATGCTTATCTAAATGATAGTCAGGTGAATCAGTATACTAACATTGGTTTTGAAATCGCTCCATCCTCCCACAATCTCCTCCTAAAAGGAGGTACCGGAGCAGGCTAACAGTGAAATGGAACATTCAATGAGCATGTAACACATACAAGCAAGGTGACCACCAACACAGCTGAGAATGGAGTGGCCCCAAATCAATACATAAATCATTCAACAACACATTAGTTACAGTTTACATAAGAACTCAAACGAAAGTGTATTATGTGGTTTCTCAGAACTTCAAAGTTGGCCAGATGTCATAGATGCTCGTTATATTCAACTTCGGGAAAGTAGTGGAATAATCAATGAAAAGTCAATGAAAAGCATCATGTTGATCCATTGTATCTGGAAAAAACCTTCAGAATTTGGAAAGCTAAACAGGATAAATGATCTTGTCTTCATTCTAAACAAGCCCAGAGAGAAGACTTTTGATTGAATTAAAAACATTATTTTCATATGAAATTGTAATGGAAATTGTAATCGTGTAAACCAATATAAGTGTTACTTTTAAATAAATTAATTTAAGTTTTCAATGGTGGTATTTTCAAAAACAGTTTCTTATACTAAGTCCTCTATGTTTTTAAAAAGGAAAGTAAGAAGTGAAAAGTTGAATATAAAAACGGGGAATTTTCCAAGGCATTGAATGTTGGGACCTCCAGCAGCACAAACAGGTTAACAACGCATTGACTGCAGTTCCACACAGCCCCACATGTGACAGAAGAATAGGCTACATTAAATTCATAAATAGTAAACTGTACTATTAATTTTCTCAGAACATCCTAATTGATCAGGCTGCAACACCAATATCATCACATCTGAGGAAGGACTGGAATATTCAATAAAAAGTCAATTTAACACACAAGAAGGGCGTGCATCGCGGACTCATTCTCTCGGACAGTATTCTCATTGGCTCGATTGGACACAGGAGGCGTGGCTCATGGTAGTAGGAGTTTAACAAATGTAGCTATCACGCCGTTTACTATCCATTCACTACGGACTGCGCTTGTTGGTTTAATCATTGACGAGTTTAAGCGGATCATCCAGACTGACTTACCTAGTTTTCCCGAAAATATTCCACGCACAAAGAGAGTTTTGATAACACCTTCTGATCGTGCACGGAGTCATTCCCTTTTCCAAACTTTGAGTTTTGTTTGACTTTTGCTCGAGCTACCTGGTTTTCCTCTGCAAACGCTCCGCTCCACAATGGATTGCCTATGGAGTCTGTTCTTCGCTGTGAGTGTCGGCGCCTGGGTTGTTTCTGCAGAGAGACATAGCGTGTTTTGGAATAGCACAAATCCAAAGTAAGTTTTTACTTTTTTATCATTTTTGCTGAGATTTTCAACGTGTTTTTGTGCTGGTATTAATGCCAAACTTGTCTTTGTAAGCCATGCATGTTTTTTATTGTGTAGACTATAGCCTTGTCATTTAAATTCATCTCTTGCAAATATGCATGCGGAGTTTTCAAACCCGTTACGACGAGCTAGTCTTGTCATGCAAATTCACAGGACATGGGTCTCTATGGCTTTTTCTCTTTCTCTCCCTCTGTCTCTCTCTGGCATCACATGAGCTCATTAAATTGTTCTTATGTGGTTTACATGCAATTCATTGCCCAACCTGGAAGTCCGTAATCCGTTTTGCAATCTGTCCATGACTGCACCTTCGTTCCGGCTGCTTATACGTTGCATCTATCTGATGACCTAGTAGAGACCTAGCCAAGTTTAACGATTAAGAGGGCCGATGGTTAAATCCGGAAAGGTAAAACCTGTAGCACATAGTATTAAACCTCGTTTGCACTCAAATCTCATGTGGACTTAAGACTCTCAAGGAAGTGTGAATTTTAAAATGCAAAATTGTCATATCACTTTAGTCGTAAGTCTCTCCAGATCACTGCCCAATCAACATATTAGGTTAGGAATACCCACACCGATATTTGAATATAGATTATTAAAGCACCTGAAGTGGAATACACTGTTGCAATATTCTCTTCTTTCGTTAAGTCAAAAGGGAACCAAGTCTCCTAAATTAAACATTGTATGATGTTGCTGACAGCCCTGAAAGACATACGAGTGTTTTCATTTCAGGTGGTAAGTTGAGATATAATGGGGTGTGACAGAGACAGAAACCCGAAGCCTGCTCAGTAGGTCAAGCTGTGGGAGGCAGATGGATTGCTTGAGAAGGAGAAATTGGAGCCCAAATTGTTGGGGTTAGGGGCCATTCTGAGTAAGTGGGGGCCAATTAGAGTTATGGTTGATGATGCCTGGCTGCAACGTTTGTGTTGGTGGGTGAGGTTACACACATAAACACTTCTGGTGGACCCTCGATCAAACACCACAGGCACAATCCATCACACACCCCTGCAGACGGATTTTCAGTCACTCACTGCTTGGCATAATCTAATTCGTATACAAACGTATGTCCCATTCTGACTACCTACAAACATACTTCTTAGTAAACTTGGTTTCCCATGTAGATATTTCCAAATTTTAATAACTCCGATACATGCAATAGTCACACTTGTAATCTCTCCCCCAAAAACCCAGAACAAACTGGAGTCCCACATGTATCTAAAGATGTATTACGTCAACGATGATCTTTCCTGCGAATAAATGAATAATCCTTCCACTGTGCTTGCTTTTTTTCCTGGAAGGTTCTACTGATGTGTTCTAGGTAGATCTGTCGTTTTGTCATCCTTTCTCGTAATTTCTTCTGGTTACTTTACTTATCCTCTTTCCTGGTACGGTGATTAACATTAATACTCTCGGGAGTTTTTCTTTTCCCTGTGTTGTTTTGACCCAGATTGGGGCTGGTCCATCTATCCATGGCTCGTACCAGAAGGCAAGATGTAGATCTGATCTTATCAGTCAGCCACCTAGGATGGAGCTACATTACACTAGTTTCACACGCTGTGTGTTTCTACTTGTGTGTTTATGTTTGGTGGGTGTCGTGTGTGTGTGTGTGTGTGTCGAGAGAGGGAGGCTTACTCCCAAGGTCGTGCCTACCCATGGGCAGACTCCTGCTGGGGTGGAAGCGTGAACAGGATCAGATCCCGACAACGTGCGCTGGCTGAGTGTGAGTGAACGGAGCATGTGATTGAAAGCAGCTTTATCGCCAACACTAGTTCCCAGAAAGCCGCCTTACACTTACGCCAAGTCAGCTTGTGTGCCACAGCGGGCCTGTCAGGGTGTGTGTGTGTACGTGTCTCTGTCAAAGGGAGTAACCATGCGGGAGGCAGTGTGAGTGTGTATATGTTTATGTGTGTAGAGAGAGCACCACCAGCTCTCAATCAGTGGCGGCGGGGGGCGGGGGGGGGCGGGGCGGGGGGGGGGCCGCGCGGCGGGGGGCCGGCGCGGGGGGCGGGGGGGGGGGGGGCGGGGGGGGGG
>JAVQIZ010071620.1:0-17252 GCA_036023535.2 Galaxias brevipinnis
TTGTTTAAGTCCTGCTCTATCCTTTAGACAAGTAACCCATTCGGACACATCTACTGCTACTATTAGGATCCTTGCAATTGTAAAAATAATAATAATAATAATAATAATACAAATAAATAGAAGTTTTTTTTGCAACAATTGATGTCCTATCCAACTTCTAAAGAGACAACATTACAAAAAATTATAGGTATTATGTTTAACTAATTTTAATTAATACACATGCAAAATGCTGGATTACAGTCCATACTTAAAGGAATAAGTGTGTATGCCTCATCTATTTTCTCCTCAGATTCCTCCACGCCTTTCTGTGGGCCAAGAAATAGAGTTTTTCATCACTGCAGTCTCGGCAGCATCGATCCAGGAATATTGATCTGATGCAGATCTCCTTCCACTCTACCTGGGGAACCAGCTGAGCCTGTTCCCTATTGATCCAGCCTTTCTTTATTCTCAAACTCTCCCGCTCCCTTTCATGGGCTTTGGTGGAATTTATGTGCCTGTCATCACTTATAATAAATTTACTCTAGACAGGGCAATGATGAATATCAATTCAAAGTTTTGTGATTTTATTTGTGAATCCCGATGACAAGATGGAAGATCGACACATGAAACGCAACCGTTACATCAGGCCATCAACCTCAGATAAAGTTGAATGTTAAGGCTTACAAGGAAAACGATTCTGGCAAAGAGACCAAGGATGTCATAATTCAAAGAAACACACATTTTCCTCCGTAGAAACAGCTACCAAGAGCTATTAGAAGGCAAAATGGAGACTTAGAAACCATTACCTTTTCTTATTATGCCTTATTTCTTATTACTTTTTTTAAAATTATATATATATATATATATATACATACATACATACATACATATATACACACACACACACACACACACACACACACACAGATACAAGTATACTTCCCCTTGATTGCATTCCGTTTTGTCTCAAAGTTTACCTCACTTACAAAGCATGTGCCTCTCCCTACCAGTGTTTACCATCTCATTCTGTAAGCCCCTGTCTGTTGTCTCCTGTCTGTCCTCTACTCAGTCCGCCTCCTTGTCTCCTTCTCAGTGGAGGCTGTGGTGATGTGTGGAGCTCAAGTACCGACTTGTCAATCCCTCGTGTCAGACACACAAATCTCCCTCTGGGCAATTACAGGCCTTTCTCTGCACATTCAAGCAGTCTCCTTCCCACTCGCAGCTGCATCCAACACCCCCTCGCGACACATCGCTGTGACATAGCCAATAAAAACGCCTTGTTTGAAAGAAACATCGGCACTCCTCTGAGCCTACACATGCATTAGGTAAGGATGATGTATGTGTGTTGTATATTTGAACTAGATTTTAATCTTTCATTTATATAACATTTGAATTGAGTAAAATCTGAAAATTAGTAGAACCTGATGTAAAAGAGGCAGAGAAAAAAGTAAGACATGTTGCAATTTTAAGGTTTCACTGAGATATATTTAATACCAGAAACTCAACATAAAGAAGAACGTAGAGGATTCTCTTTTGCCAACTCCCATTTAAAATGTCACTGTTCACTTTCAAGTTAATAGCCACATTACCTACTGATACAGCCATTTTGCTAATGTGGCATAAATAGGTAGAGCTATTACATACAGTCCCTATAATATGGAATTAACTTCAATCTCTAGAGCTCTTACTGCCAGGGCATAATCCATGTAAGTGCTGAAAGGATTGCACTCAGTCTTCCAGGTGTCACTAATGAAACTAATATGGCAATATTGTCAATTCAGTGTGCACCACATGGTAGCATGTTATGTGTCAGATAACGAACAAGAGCATTTTTGAGGAGTGGCATGTTGTTAGTCATTCCACACAATCATCCCTTATAGCATAAAGGACTTCCTTCTCCATCCATTCAATGTTCCATGTACAGTGCACATGGGCAACCCCAAGTACAAGCACAATAAATTATCAAAATATATTTCTGAGAATCTTTCTGTTCAACAAAAACAGTTTATAGGTAATACGGACAAAAACTATGAAGTTTGTCTCAATTTCAACAAGAAAGCGACCGACTATGACATGGTTTTGGGATTCATTTGGACAGCAGCAAGGAACTCCAGGAAGAAAAGGGAATTTGGACTCGTACTTAAGCAAAACTAAGCCATGGTCGATGATGACAAGTGTAATCCTCCCAAACAGGCCGCAAAGAATGATATCAATGAGCCGGAGCTTCTCCACATTTTCCGGCTGAAAGTTTTCTGGTTCTCTTTAATCTGTGCTTCAGCTTGGCCTCAAATGGACAGACGGAATGAAAGATTGCACACGCTAATCGCCTTTGTATGACAAAGGAGTCACCAAAATATTATAGA
Organism: Galaxias brevipinnis; assembly: GCA_036023535.2. Lineage (NCBI taxonomy): Eukaryota > Metazoa > Chordata > Actinopteri > Galaxiiformes > Galaxiidae > Galaxias > Galaxias brevipinnis. Next base: position 2,343 of record JAVQIZ010071620.1, read on the forward strand.
ATATATTTATAGCTTGTTAGAATTTCCTTTTCATGTTTTTATAAGCTGAAACATGAAAAGCAGGCGCACCAAATTACATAACGATTAGCAGTGGATGGGGAGCAGAAGAGAAGAGCGAGTCCCCCTTACTTTTAGTATGCATTTTACAGCCACAACAAAATAGTTACAGCAGACAACAGTTTCTGTTAACCATTGTCTTCCAAATGCCAGTTTAGAATTGGGTAGGGTACCGTGTCCGATTAAAAATACCGGTTCGTTTTCTCTCTCTCTCTCTCTCTCTCTCTCTCTCTCTCTCATGAAATACCATATAATTAAAAGGGACAATTTTCTTAAAAAAAAAAAAAGAATTAAGCAATTATACTAAAAAGTAGACTAATTTTAATTTTTGCAAAGGCCCAGTTGTACCTGTAAGCCTGTCTGCACAGCCTGCAGGTCTTCTTAAGCTGCACATGGCACTTCACTGGGATGACAGCAATTAAATACCCCAGTTATTTGTGTGCCAATGGTATTATGACTTATCCTCAGCTTTGCTCTGCGGAGAAGGATTGAATTTGAATATCCAAGGTCAGCTCATCAGGTAAACCTACTCTTATATTTCCACCACAGTGGATCTAAAGCCATCATAGGCGATGAACATGAGGCGGTTGAGTAATTACCACAAATTAACTACAGCATGACCAAAAATACCTGTTCTAGTAAGAAGGAGGGCAGACAATTCTTCACATTGATAAAGCGTGCTTGTTTTATAACACTGTGTACGCCTGTATGGGAAAAGGTACAACAGACTATGGGCCTGGAGTTAGGAAAAGGTGTGTTGTGTATTGTGCCACGTTAGCAACTTTCCCTGTGGCTCGCCTTCTGCCAGACTGGTGGTGTGGTTGAAAGTGAAAACACAGGGGCATCTGTGGACTGCATGCTCAAAACACTGCCAACACAGTGTCCATTTAGCTTATTGTACACTCTCCTGATTAACCCAAAAATGCGTAATATACGTAACATGTATTTTATTTGATTGAAGAATGCTTCTGGCAAGATTACTGTGGGGCACTAAGGCGGGTAACATTAAGGGCAACCGGAATCAATGATAATTTCACAGTACACTACAGTGTGTGTTAAAAAAAATATATATTGTTATGAGTGCACCCAGTGAATTTCATAGTGTTTGATCCGTTTTAAAACTTTAACTCTTTAACTTTTTAATTCTTTAAAAAGCAAGAGTCAATCGAATCTTTGAGTCAAGTGTAAGAGTAACAAGTATGAATAAATAAATAAATAGCATCTTACCTTTGAAGATAGGTGAAAGATATTGTACTGTTGCCCACAGGTCCATGCGATTGTTTTTGTAATTCATTTTTTTGTGCTGGTTTCTTTTTGTGTATGAATTAAACATTTAAACTGATTACTGGGTTAAAAGTGTTATCATTGTTTGATATTGAAACTCTAGAAGGCACAAAATTAAATCAATCACAAACACAGTGTATTATTTTCCAAAGACCTGCTGTGTATGTTGTACGTAGCCTTACCTGTTCAGGTAATGTTCTCATGTAAGAGTCACAGTATGTGATTTACAAACACAAAGTGTGACCAATCGCAAAACAATGTTATTCGAAGGAAATGTGTACACAAATCATGTAAAGGCTGTGACTGACCAATGAAGGCATACCACAGGCATTACAATTTTAAATGAATCAAGTCATGTAAACCATGCAAACCAATTTGTCTTCACATAGGGAAAAAACAGAGGAATTGTTTTGAGCTACCACAATATGCAGTACAGTTATAGTATACACTTCACGGTTTTCACACAGCAATGTAAAATGCAAATGAATAGGACGTACAGCACATTTAAATAATTCCCCACAAGACCTACTCCATACATGTCTGTTTTTCTTGATGAACCGACTGTAAGGAATCACAAAGTTTTACCTTGAATGCTCAGTAGGGACCTTTGAAGCCAAACTTCCCCTCTTTGCCCTGAGGAGGAGAGTCAAACGGCAAAGATCAGAGGTCCACTTACCACAGAGGGAGAGGTGAGGGTCACAGCCAGGATGGGGGTCCCCACAACTCCATGATCAAAAGTAGCCATTAACCCAACAACCAATATGTTCAACGGAAGAAAATAAAAAGCTGTTACCACCGGCCATTGTTGTTACCAGACGAGCAAACCACTTTGTCCATACCCGATTGAGGCTCTGTTATGATTCCCATGCATCAAGCAGTAATGAAACACTGCCTCTCGCGAGAGAGCACAGGGCAAAAGCAGCACCTACCTCCAGCATCATGTCATACACAGCATTAGCGCATAAAGCAATAAAAACTTTGTGTCTATGACTGTGTATATATATATACACCTTTTTACTAGTGTACGATGCCACAAAACCATGGTTCGACAGCACAGATAAATTGCGTTAAATAGAAGTTGTTAGTACCTTTCATTTTACCTATGAGATTTGATGAAATGTTCCATGGAGAAAGCAGTTTCCAGACAAAAGGGAGAACAGAGGGAGAGGAGAAAGACACCGATAAGTGTCACAGTCGAGAGGAAGGAGGGGCCAAGAGGGCCAGGGAAGGAGACAGGGCAGAACAGAGGTGCGGTGTGGCTGAGTGTGCCTGGATGAGAGAGGCTTCTGTGGGTGTCATGTGACTCATCATGGAAGGCGGGCACAAGTTGGTGACGCGTAAATCTTTGACTGCTGCATGCTGAGGGTATGCATTGCCATGCCAAATTGAAGACTCAATCGTGATTAACTTAAAAATGGACAGACCCTCGAGCTAGCCGTGACAGGCAATCCAGTGGTAAGAACAGGTGAATGTGTCTAAAGCTTCATTTCAGTCATGCATGTTATGTGTATTTTTGTCACCTTATACAAAGGAAAAATGAGCCAGGCAAATTAAATATGATGCTAAAAGCAAAAGTGCATTTAATTGAAAGACCGAATTTGTGGAAGGACTAGCCGATAGTACGGTCAGATTACAAATAAGCGAAATATATGGCAACAAAAAATACCCAGCTCGAACAAAGTTGAAAATGAAATAAGGGCAAAAAACAAATTTGAATACAATATGCTCTTTCATAGTGAGACACAGCTGGACTAACAGCCACAGGATGTGAAATATGAACCTGAGTGACCCAGCAAAGCAACAGTGAGGAGCCGAAACAGTTTCACAACACGAAAGGACAAGAGAGGGGGGGGGGGGGGGGGGGACGAAACCATGGAGACGAGAGAGGAAAAGGAACAGAGCCCATACCTTGGTCGCCCATCATCAGGTGCGCCAGACCTTTAAGGGAAAACAAGAGCACAGTCAGCAGAGAACACGGGATCAGGGGAAGGCTGCGTCACACTGACACACAGGCATCTGTTACAAACGCAGATGCCTGTGGATTTCAAGGGGAGGGGTGAAAAAGGAGAAGTAGGGGACGGAGAAAGAGGACGGGTTCAGACAAGGTGGGTATGATGAGCATTAAACTCAACCGTGTGGTTGGCAATGCATCATCAGTCACTTACTAGAGGTATTTTCATTATGAAAATGGAGATTAGCAAGTGTTTGGTTTTTTTTTCCAACAGGAACAGCATTCTTTGTAACTGAAGTTGAAACCGTCATACACATTGTATAAAAGGTGTTTACCATGATCTTTACATTGGTATTTAGGAAACATAGTATGACCGTCCAGATTCCATAGTCCCGAAAACAACATATAATTTGTAAAGTATTTCACCCCTCTTTTGATGTAAATGTTTAAAGACAATGTTGAAAAGCAAACATTGCTATTATATGGCCTATAGGGCCTAAATGCCAACCATACCCAAATCTAAACTTGCAAGGGATCCAACACCAAACCTTAATAAATATCAGTTAAAATACATTGATTGATTATTTGAGTCTGCTTGGAATGACAACCATGTTGACCTCGCGCTTCCATTATATAAGGCAAGACCAATCTATCCCAAAATATGACAGTTTGTATTTTAAACTGTTATTCAATATGAAACTCTTTGCCAACAATTATAACGCATTCTGAGTATAATCACAAAAAACATAAAACGTCGTCCCAAATTAAAATAACAGTAACACCTCATAACTCTCAAATGTCCATCAGCAAGAAGACGCATAATCATTATCACTGTGTGTGGCAGGATAGACATAAGTCTAGCAGCCATTTTGTTTAGCTTTGTTAGACTGGTCGAAAAAAAAGCACCAATTTAAATGCCACAGTCAGCCCTAAATGTGTGTTAATTGAGACAGAAGTAATGTGAAAAAAAACTGTTTAATCAACTTACCATGTGCGGAAAAAACATTATTCCAATCATTGCATTACCATATGCGTACACTGGTGTGAATTGCCATGGAGGTACAGTGAAACCACAATAAAAAAAGTAAGCAAAATACCCACCTTTGCCATAGTTATCTTCTGAAAGCACTGACGGGCAAGGAGAGAGAGATGAAGACATTTATTAAGCAGCATGCAGACTTGTACTGGCCGTTGCATGTCGTCACCATGCAAGGCATCAAACATTACATGCAAGTGCCCCATTGTAATCGCTGCTGAGGATAATTTACTTGCTGCAGGGGCACAGCTACTTTTGTTCCAATTTTAACATTATTACCTGCAATCAACTACAAACATTTGACTAGGCAGCAGGCTAGGGAGATTGGTGGCATTTATTTTAATTGTTTCTTACTTGGTAATGTTTTGATTAAAGATCAACCCCGGTATACAGGATGTTGTGTTTTTAAATTTAGCCCTGAACCTATTTAATACTTAAAGGGATTACTGTGGCACTTTTGGATACTAGTGCTCACTGGGGGAAATGAATTACATGAGTTTTCAATGTTCAGAAGCAGGAGCAGAAGTATAAGGTTATGAATATGGGGCATGTAATGCTAAGGGCTGAAATACACGATGAGTTAAGCTTAGGAACAGCTGATTACTCTTAATCACTGTTGTTCAGCCAGAAATACACTGCAAAAAAAGAAAACTAAGCAAGACCAAATATGTTTTATCTAGCTAATCTATTATTTCTTCTTCTAGGTTAAATTACCTTCTAAAGAATTGTGGATGTTGAACTATTTAACTTGTTTCAAGGTAATGTATCTATAGCTATCTTGCCAAGTTATTACAACTAGTTTAAAGTTAATTCTACATTGAAATCATCGTCATTTAGTAGATACTGTTGTGTACGCTGTGCACTCTTATGATATATATTTCAGGATATCGTGTCTTAAGATTCTGACTTTCTTCAATTAGGACGGCAAGTTGTGATCCAAAAATAACCAAGTTATATGTATAACTTAATACATATTAAAATTCAGAGACCAGTCCTAATTCTCATGTGCTGTGAGCCATGCACATTCTATCAACATTCCAAAATGTGATTATGCTTCAATAAGGATTTGCAGACGTTTACTAAGTTTACCTTGGAGGACCATTGATTTAACAAGACAGTGCTTTAATTCCAATCTCATGCACAAATGCCTTACAGCAACAACATCTGTAGATGTTGAGGGAGGGTGGTTACAACTAAATGACTAGAATGTATAAATATTTTGTATATCTATATTATATAAATCATAGTGGTTTGAGAGTTAATATAAAACTCAGCAGTTACGACTTTAAATAAGTCAAATAAATAGATAAACACTAACATTTAAAAAAACAAATCATTAATGACCTCTTTGAGATTGAGTTTACCTACCACCTTTCACACTATGGTCAGAGACTGCACAGTTCAGCAAGTGGAAAAGCAGTTGAGAGAAAGCTGCAAGCTGAGAGGTGATTTGGATCTGGACTTACCGTTGATCTGGTTATAGTAAGCTGCATTCCACCACAACATGTTTATACAAATATATACATGTCATTTGTTTGATTGGCTATCGAGTTAAGTTTTGGTAAAATCCAGTTGCCATCATAAAAAGCCAGTGTGCAGTGTTAGACAGTAGGCGGGATCTTCATCTTTGTGATATGGTTACTGGTTGACATTTCATTAGCTTCATAGCTAATGTTTAGTAGTTTAGATGATGTTCACTACAATTGAGGACTTGCACTGGTTATATTTATCAGAACTGTTACATTAGGTTATTGTTACTGAGCTAACTTTAAAGTCAGCTAAGGTTAACTGTCGGGCAGACAATGGAACTCAGCTTTTTTTTATCACAACACAAAAATGGCCAAAATGGCTCAGCATGAGGTAGAGAGGGAGGAAAGTTAATGTTACCTGGTTAATGTTAATTTGAAAGGAATGAAAAAGAAAACATTGGTTGCTTAGAGTTTTAACAACTTGTTTGGTTACTGGTCAACCATAATGGCTATAGCCTGGAGAAGATTATTGACCCAAACAATCTACATGACGAAATGAAGACACAATGTGTGATGAAGATGCAAGTAAGTTCAGGCCTAAATTATTGGTATGTGGAGTTATTGTCTTTACACTTGAAGCATTGCATATTATACTGATACTTATTTAAGTTTCGTTGACATTCAATCTCTATATCCACCGCAGAATATACTTTTGTTATCGCTTTAACTTGCTACATCCTATACAGTACAATTAGTGGTTGATATTCCTATGTTTAACACTGTATGTTAAGTATTTTCTAAATACCTCAGAAGAGTTCTGCACATATCCTGAGCCACATCCATTCTAGTTGACAGAGCCCATGCATTTTGTCCACTGGGACAGCGTTTGTGAGAAGCTGCATAAAGATCTCCGGCACTGGACATCATATTTTAATGCATTTCACCTGACCTAAACAAAGTGCATTGCGAGTACTGAATTATGAAATCACTGACAGAGACACCACTTTCTCCAACAAGAAAGACATGTAAAGAGTGGCAGAACTTTCTGGCGAAACCAATACTTTTTTTTCACCTAGATTGGACAGCATATTGATGTCTGTCACAGTTCTGATACCTGTTTTCCCAAAGTAAGCTTCGACAAGTGAGTAGACATGTTAGTGTTAGACATGCATTTCATTATGAAACATTTAATTTAGGTGTCTGCTGCACACACATTTCAGAAGTTATAAAGATCATTGCATAGGTCTGTAAAATATTTACAATAAAATAGGGACAAAAAAGGCGATTTCTATCTTAGTATTTCTGTTTTCAGACAAACGTATTCTTATTTCAAATGACATGTATTATAGATACGAATGAAATGTTTTAAGGTGTAAATTCCCATTTAAATTACACTTACTCTAGATATTTCAGGATGGAAACAGTTTTTCTTAATTTATTTTTACGAAATGACTTACATCTTGTGATGTATGAATGAATTTGCCAAATAAAATATATCTAAATTGAAGTAGATTTTTTACTTATTTGCGTGTATCCATTTTTTTGCAGTGTACCCCTCCTTTTAAATTAATTATTACAGAATTGGTTTAGCCATATGTGAACTATTTTAAGTAACCCATGATTCAAATTAAAACAATAGGTAGTAGAGACTAAAATTGCCATAAAAGGTCACTCTCCAAATCATCTGTAAAAAAGATTCTAGTTGAAGTAAGGATTGTGTATGTGAAAAGAATGGAGAGCAGTGTTCATATCCTATCATAACACCTGTACTAACATTGTTAGTTGGTTTTCAAACTACCATATGTGCAAAATAAAATGCATGCTACGAATATTAAAACTAATCCATTTGAAGATATGTGTATATTAAAGCATGCGTATACACTAAAAAAAGAGCACATTGTGCTAGCATGAGCCTCCTAAAAAAGAACAAAAATAAGTCAGTTAACATGTTTTTATTAAACTAAACTTATTTATTTTCAGATCAGCATAAATATCTCATATTATGACTTTTGATGACTCAGCAACATATAAAGCAGACAGACTTGAGTTTCAAATGGTAGACATAAACTACTAATATTGTATTTATTTAATTGCAATTGAATTACAGCAGATGAGCCTAATTAAAACAAATATAATCACTACGATGAGGATGTGACCACTATAGATAAATAATGCATGCATTCGAATTTCAGCGCCAGAAAATACATATCAATAAATTTTAATAGAAGTAATTAGTGTTTGAGTAGGTCAGCAAGCCTAGTTCCCAACAGAAAATAAATTCCTACCTCTTGTAAATGGTTTCTTGCCCAGAATGAAGGGAATTTTGACCAAACACTTACCAGCACCACCGGCTTCCTATCCAAATCAGACACCATGCACCACAACCAAACGGAGGTTAGCATTTTGTGAACAAACAATGTAGATATGAAAGTAAAAAATATAAAAATCTTAAAATAATTGTTGGATAACAATTAGTTTGCTTCGATATTCAGCAATTTGTGTGCTACTATAAGCACAGTCTTAATCATGGTAGAGAGGTACCACGCACAATGTTGTAAAAAATATTGTGTATATTATGAAATAATTGAAAATAATTTTTGTTCACAAAAGGATAGCATGATGATTAGAAGCGCACAACCTTAAAGCATTCTGGGGTGCATGCAGTCATCTGGCGAAGGTGATTATAACACTAGTGATTATAACAGAAGAAGAAATAAAAAATATGTGAGGCAGTTATTTGATTTTGATTACTTACAGAACCAGCCTTGACTCACAAATGAAGTCTAAGAACCCAAATCACTTGGGTGTTCTGTAGTTCTCTGGGTTCAGCCAACCCAACCTGTTTTATAACCCATACAAAGCTATTGCTATTTAGAAAGAAGGCTTTATATGTATATATATATATATATATATATATATATATATATATATATATAAACTGTAATTCTTAAGTAGACTAATCCATAGAAAAAATAACGAAGGAGTTACTTTTAACAATAGCTTATATCTAACAAGGGATCGAACAAGGGGTCTGCTAAAAAAAGAAACCTACAATGTTTCTTTAAGGGGAAATCGATAAATACATTTGGATTGAGAATATCCAAGTACTGAACGCAGTAAGTAGGAATGAATTAATCCTGATGAACCTACAAGTTTACAAATAAAAATAAATGGTGCCAAGTTTTTATGAATTAATTTACTTCCAATCAGAAGGGATCAGTTGCTGACCATAACTTTAGCAAATTCCCTCGCAATCTAATCTAAATCACAGTTAGTAAACCATATAGGCCAAGGCAAACGGTTTACCTTTGTACAATTTTAAAGAGAGGAGGCTTTCATTTGACAACACTATCAGCTGATGTTGATGGCAGAGACCATTAACACAAGCCCCCAATCTCCCCTACACACACTCTCCCCTTCCCAAATGTGCCCAGCTGGTTATATCCTAATCCATGAAAGTAAATCCATCTAATCCCCTTGACAAAGTGATCCCAGTGGCATTGTGCTAGTAATACCACACAACAATTCACTCAACTCCGTGGCACAATCTACACGTGGCACATGACATCGTGAAAACAGTCTAGCCGCAAAACATACATCTTAGTGCATCTCCAGCTACATAACTTTCTTAATGTGCCTATCTACGTACATCTGCAGGCTTTAGCAACCGTACATTGTTGTCATGTTCTATTAAGAAACTATACAAGTACTGCATTGCACCTTGACCTTTACATAGCCTTTAGACACAAACTTACAAGTGGACTGTCTGATTAGCACTGAAGTGACAGGCGGTAGAGCACATATGCCATTCTAGCAGCCCTCACTGGGCCATCATAGACCAGGCTCCCATCAGACAGAGCAACAAAAGGCCACGATGACATCCATGTCTGTACTCAACCATGTTTTCTATTGACCATCAGCTGACAAGACATGAAGGCAAGAGTGTACGTGTGTGTGTGTGTGTGTGCGTGTGTGTGTGTGTGAGAGAGAGAGAGATTTGACTACTTATCAATAAAGAAAAACTGTTCTCTGTACAGTCACATAATCACTGTAAATGGGCTTGATTAAACAGTATAAATGGTTTACTGAAGAGGAATAGAGAACAATATTAATATGTTATGTGCTAATATGTTTGTGTACAATTAAACAAAGCCTTACAAAAGGCATTTTTCAATCCAACCCTACGTAATTCTGTTTTCTGATGCAGCATGTTTCCCAAGAGTGTCTTCATTCAACAATGATTATACTGTAAAGCAATAGGGAACTTTATTAAAAAGATGATGAACGCAAACTATGAACCCGGAATAACTACATTTTGAAGACTGAACAAAGCTACTATACACAACAAAATCCAGGACCCCTTTAGTAGGTTTTGTTGGGGAAAGGGGTCTGGGAATCCCTACAACCTTCTCTTTTCCACGGCATAATGATTAGCAGAGCTAAGTGTTGAAAGGAGTAAAATATATGACAACACTAAGGGAGAAAAATGCAAAAGCCTTGTAGCAAAGGTCAAGGCTCCCAATAGATCAATTTGTGTTTAGATTACAATTTAGATCAAATAAAGAGTAACGAGCATGGGTCCAAGTGTGGGGCCTTTCTCTCAGCAGTTCATTCTGCACCTAAATGCATCTAGTAAAGGAGTGTTAGTGACATTTTATAGCTCACCATCTCCCTCATTACCCTGCTGAAGCCAGAGTTAGAGAGGAGAGATAGGGGAAAGGGCCAAGCGACCGGCCACTCTGATGAAAATCGATACCACCACCGGCAACAGCAGCGCTCGCAGAATTCTTAGTCTCACCAGACGATTCCTGAAATAGCACTATATGGTTCCAGAGCATTCCTAACTTTTGTGTTGCCTTCAATAAATATCTGTATGTAACCTTGCGAAACAAGAGTGTAAAGGATGGTTTGCATTTTTTTTATTATTATTATTCCACGTGTGTCCTGATTAATAAAACCAGCATGCCATGATAAAAGCTGCAAACAGGTCTTGCAATACTAGTTTTTGTTTTTTTCTGTTTCTTATTGTATTGGAACTGTCCAAAGAGGCTCAACTTCTTCTTCAAAATGCCATCAATATGACATTTATAAATAAGGTGGATAAACAAAAGTGTTACCCTAGTAAATATACAATGTGCTTGGCGATTTCAAATTTACATTATTCTGAAATGAGATGGCCATAAAACCACCCAGATGTTTTTGTGCAGACATCCTTGATCTGATTACCGCCAGAAAGGATGGATTATTGGAGCAGATGTGGCACAGACTCCTCCATTCTTCCACATCTTGTGGGTCGGAATGATCCATCAGGATAATCACATAGTAGCTTATAGTTCTAATAACCTTAATCCAAAGCTGGACAATAGCAGGGGATAGTATTACAAAAGGGAAGTAAATACAGTATATTGGATGTGTAATAGCTGATAATGATATTATTGTGTGTCCTGCAAAGACATCAATGTAAACCGAGGTCAATTGATATTTACTGTAAACACATTTTGAAAAGAATCCGCAACTTTTTGCAATAGATTTTATAAACTATGCAATACAATGTATACAATGGGGAACTTTTTGGGTAATTTGTTTGGGCAGCTACAGAGAATCTTCTAAGAATCAAATGTATTTGCATCTTTGTATAGTTTTTCTTTATCCAGGCCACTTTGATTATCTCAAGCAATCAAACCACAATTATGTAACAGCAACATGCGATAAGCTTAGGATTTACTTTGGCTTGAATATAAGTATTTATACGGTATATAATGTAAATTACAAAGGATTTACTTTGGCTTGAAAATAAGTATAAGAGACCGTATATGATGAAAAAGTATGTCAAGTGTGAAGAAAACACAATGTTGTTTTGTATAATGGGTGCTGTTGACCCATACTGCACCAACAGCAAATGCAATTAATCAGTCTTTCTTCGATTTTTTATTTATTATTTCAGGGCTTATTTTGTCTAGGTGTCAGACAGCAATTCCATCATGGGTCAGAATTGCAGTCAAAGAACTTCACAAACACCTTTTGACAGTCAGAAGCCGATGTATTTAAAACAAGGCAACCATCCTCTGGGGAAATCCCACTAATCTTGTCTTTTGATTCCGATATGTGTCTTTAAGCCCACTGTGAAGGCGGTATACTGTTAATCTGCTTGTGTCTGAGTGAAGCTGCAGGAGGCAGAATTATACCGTTAGAGATTCACGGGTGCCCCAGAAACAGCTCTTTTGAGCCAATAAAAGAAAAGGCTATAAGTATTTAGCATGTGTGACTATAACATAGCTTTTAAGCAAATTAGTAAAAAAGGATGTATTTTTGACTAAGTATTTTGCTTATTGGAGAGAGCAAATATAAATGATCAGTTATTACTGTAGAAGGTTATTTTATACCTCATAGGAAAGCTGTGGCATAGCTATTTGTGTTTGTTGAGGGACATGAAACAACTGAAAACCGTCAATACTCATATACAATATAATATTAAATACATACTTGCTAAGCAGATATGATCCTCTTATATAGTCTGTAGGGTCACAGATAAGAGACATGTAGTATGATGAAAAAGGAACCACGTTCTGCAGTCAGGCAGATATGTGGCATAAAGGAGAATAACAACTTATATGAAGTACTGCATATTGTAGCCAAATGTGACACATTGTGACAAAGCATGTAGAAAATATTAAATTACTAATCTAATTGCCACCTACGTAATGCCAACTCCTAACAACATAAGTGTTGCTTGTTTACATATTAAGGCCTACTTACTGAGGTTATCTCCTGCAGACTATTTTTGAGGCATTGTGAATACTGAAAAATAATCTATTTTTCTTGTTACTCCCTTATGCCTCTCAAGGTCTCAGAAGGCAATTTTAGCTTTATAAGAAACACAAGCAAGTTCCCCTCTAGTCTAACTTGCGACTGTACAATCGTGCATTAATCAACTTTGGTAAAGAGGACAAACGATTAGTTTTGACCTGAAGAAGTGCATGATCGCGCATTACAGTAACATTCAAATACTAGCTATGATATAGATTGAAAAACAGTGCTTGTAATGTTGTCCATAGGGATAACAAGTGATGATTTTAAAATCTCTGAACTGTAATACCCATAGGGCTACCTAAAGGATGTACAATGATAAAAAAAAGTTTAAGAATAATTATATGATGCTTCACACATTGACAGACTAATCGTTTCTACCTCATTATATTGGTAATCACCACGTTGTTGCTTAGAAGTTGAGATTGGCCAGCACTTTAATGTAAATCACAAGACAAATTGTTCAGCCAAACTTCTTCTAGTTGTTACTGGATACAACTTATAATAATGACAAATAAGGCTGATTTCAACTCTATATGAATCAAACAACCTTTTTAAATAATTACATTTTAATTAAATTGTTTATTCAGAGACATAAAACAGAGTTGATAGTTATTTTATGTTTGTCCTACTTTTACCTGGATGGTTAGGGCTTTGTCTAAAGAGATGGCAACAGTTGGATATAGTTCAATTTCATTACGATAATATGTAGTTGTGTAGTGCTTCCATGTTATTTCTCTAATCAGTAATGAGAAACCCGATTCTGAGAACTTATCCAGCACAGAGCAGTGCATTTAAATAATTGTTTCAACCAAACAAAAGGATATGTTTGTGAGAGAAAGAGAGATAGATAGAGGAGGGACAGAGAGAGAGAGAGGGGGGGAGGGGCACACAGAGAGAGAGCGCGAGAGAGAGCGTAAGAGAGAGAGAGGAGGGCAGAGGGTGTGTGGCTTTGTGGAGGCTGATGACGGTCAGTGCCAGTGAGTAAACACGTGAAGCTGATAGTATGTGTGTGCAGGTCTTTGAGAGTACATAACGCAGAGATTTGCACAATGTGTATGTTTCCTGTGTGTGTGTGTGTGTGTGTGTGTGTGTGTGTGTGTGTAGGAAGTGTTGCATGCAGCATGTGGCTCTGGCTATTATGAAAGGGGGGGTTGAGGGTTTGTTAGCAAATCCTGTAATCCTTGCATCTGATCAAGTATTACAAAAAGCCTTTATGTTATTTAAAAAAAAAATACGGTTTTGAAAATACAATGCAACTGTAAAAATGTATTTTTTTTAATTAGGGAAACAACATATTTTGGGGCAAACTTTTTAGAGATTTTTAACCTATTGATCAAGCTGGCCAATCCACTTATCTGCATTATGATTCCATCAAATTACTTGATTCTATAAGTTGCACTGCCCTATTACACGATAGGTGTTTCTGCTCATTCTTTGTGTGTCAGGGACATGTTTGAACTTCTGGGATATTATATGATTGAAATGGGGTGTATTATATTCTATATTATATTATTCTATAGCCTATATTCTGTTGTGGCATAACATATTGTGCCAGTGAATGAATAGTTAACCATTTTCTGACAAATCACTATCATCCCTTCTCCAATTAAGCTTATTATATGGAACTATATAGCAACATATAAAGTGATTACGTTGTGTGAGCTATTTGCTAAAATCTTTGATGCTTGTCAGCATCATCTTAATCAGCGATATGGATATTAAAGCATCCACTTTATATATGGTTTAAATTAAAAAACAAATCCAAAAGGCAGCAGCTTTTATCTAAACCAAGCAATCATATCACCAACTGGTTAATACATGTTTCTAATACCAGTAACAACAACCTTGTAACCTGCGCTGAACCTCAAAACAGGCTTTTATTATTATTGCTTGTCTAAAAGTGAAAGAAATAGAGAGAGGGAGAGAAAGAGAGAGAGAGAGAGAGAGAGAGAGAGAGAGAGAGAGAGAGAAAAAAGAAGTGTTCGGCCCTTTGTCCTTGAGGTAGGGTCACAAAACCTGGAATGTTCAGGAAGGAAGTCACAGCAGCAAGGCTATCTGAAAGCCCCCCCCCCTCCTCCTCCCCTCTCCCCTCTCTCCTCTGCCCTCCGCCTCACCCCCTCGCTCCTCCACCTGTCCCTCCTTCCTTCTTTGTCCCGTCGCTCTTTGGCCGCTCTCTTCACATTCGGATAAAGAGCCGAAGGGAATCATGGCCATACAAGGGACTCGGTATAAGTGGGGCCCTGGGGTTGAGTGTGTGTGTGTGTGTTTGTGTGAGTTGCGGTGGTGGTGAGGGTGCGGGTGGG
>JAVQIZ010071639.1:0-14585 GCA_036023535.2 Galaxias brevipinnis
TGTGTGTGTGTGTGTGTGTGTGTGTGTGTGTGTGTGTGAGAGAGAGAGAGAGAGAGAGAGAGAGAGAGAGGGGGTGTGTGTGTGTGTGTTTGTGTGTGTGTGTGTGTGTGTGTGAGAGAGAGAGAGAGAGAGAGAGAGAGAGAGGGGGTGTGTGTGTATGTGAGAGCGATAGAGAGGGTGTGTGTGTGTGTGTGTGTGTGTGTGTGTGCTACGCTGGGGTGATGGCTAGATTTCCCCATCTTATTTTAAGCTGCTGATTTGAAGTGTCGTCTGTGATGTCCATCTCCTCTTTGAAACAACGCGCCAACTGTTCTACTCAATTCACACAAGATGGATGGATGACCGTTTTCATGGAGAGCCCTTCTTTCACCCGAGGCCTTGAGTCTGCCCGCTAGACCCGTCCTCCTCCTCCTCATCCTCTTCCTCTTCCTGGCCAAGAGGCTCTGGCACCCTCCCCAGGAGCACACTCGTTTTCCAGCTCTGGGAGTAAAGTGGGTGCACCGAGTGGATGTGAATATTAATGGCCGGAGCCTTTGATCGCAGCGGGCTCTAATCACCGGGAAGACCTTGTGTTGGTTCAGAGGGAAAACAACATCAGCCCGGCCTCTGAGGTGAAGCCAGCCCGCTCCCTCTCTTTCTCTGTCCTCCCCTGTAGCTTTCTCTGATGGACCCTCCCTTTGCTCTTGACTTTTCTTTTTTAACGCCTCTGTCCCTCCTGTCTTTCCTTTGTTCCGCTGGCTAAACTCCACCACAAACTCCTCGTGCCTCGGTGTGACTCAGGATGGCTCTCTTTAACCTGGACAAGCACGCTAAACCTATTGGGACGGGTTCATCTTGCCATCCAGTGTGCTGCTCAGACCTATCGTCTGTGTATAAATCAAGGCTGACGCTGCTGGGATGCATGGGGCTGGGGCTCTATGGGGGACTCTCACAAGTGGACTTTTCATGCTGTGTGGTCTGTCTTTTTGGAGAAGTGCTTGCTGAAACGTACGCAGCCCCTCTGTTAGAATCCTGGGGGGTCAGTGTGTGGATGCACAGCCCTTTTCTCTTCCTGTCTCTCCTCACAAAGCACTAGATAGGCCCTCTGAAGAAGAAGAAGCTGCCAGTTTGAAGAAGAAGAAAAAAACACCCCCTTTTAACTGTGGCATGTGCTTGTGTTTTTTTTTTTCTTTTTTTCCTTTGTCTCCTCCTCTCCATCTTTCCCTCCTCTCCTCCCCTGCAGATCCCCTCTGCCGGCCAGCTAATGGAGGCCGTGCGCGCGAAGATGAAGGAGCGGAAAGTGCTGACAGAAGAGCTGGCCGCGCTGGCAACACCAGTCAGCAAAAACGCCTGACTCCCCGGGCTGAGGCTGGGAAAAAAACTGTCATCTGCTCTCTCTCTCTCTCTCTCTCTCTCTCTGTCTCTCTGTCTGTCTGTCTCTCTCCCTTCCCTTTTCCCTTGCTTTCCCCCTCTTCTCTCCTCCGTCTCCTCCCTCCTCCGCTGCCCTGGCGGTGGGGGCTAGGCCGGGCAGGGCCCCCGCCGATGAGCCTGAGCCGCCGCAGAACTAATATTTGTGGGGGGAGCAGCGCCGACTCACTCCGGGCCGCTCGCACAGCGCAGCATCCCAGCCCTTTGTAAATGAGCCCTCGACATCTGTGTTAGCGCGTAGCGCACTCTGTCTACCGGACAGGGCCCTTTAGCGCCAAGCTAATTTACAGCACTCGCTCTCTCTCTCTCTCACTTTCTCCCCGACCTGAAAACACAGTCCTGGGGTGGAAGAGCAAGTGCTTACGCTGATACTAAAGTTAGACAGACGGTGTCTCTCTCTTTCTCTTCTCTTTATCTTCCCTTACTTCTGCCCCCTAATTTATGAAGGATAGGAAGGACCCCAGGGTGCAGGGGGCTCGACCTATCAGTGCCGAGTCAACGCTTAGAGAAGGACAGTGCGTTGGGAGTCAGAGACGTGTGGCGTGTTTCTGATGCCGTTCTGCTTTCTGGGAGCGTTGCAAAGCCTCAACTATTCAAGCAACCCTGTTTTGTGGGTTCTTCTGATGAATTGCGATTGACTTTTTATTTATGTGTGACCTCTGTGTTACTTGCTAGGGAATGTTTTATAACTGTGTGGTTTTCATTGCACTAGTAGGTTATTATGTTACAAAACAAATGATCAGATTTTTTATTAACAACCTGTTTTTTAAACGATCTGGTGTAAGCAGTTTGTGTGTCATAATATGGAACGATTTGTTTGTCTAAAATTGTTGTTCATAATTAAACAATGAGATATTAAATATCGTATTGTTCATAATTAAACAATAAGATATTAAATATCTTTTAAAAAACATTTGTGTCTTTCAATGTGTATCATCCTACCCACTCTAACCGTGATTGGCAGCTGACCACTGGACCAGCCGCATGGTTTCCGCCGGTAACGAGGGACCCCCCACTGTCTACGTGGGTAAGGAGGGTCGGGTTCCACCTTGCGTGTGAGACTAAAGGACACGCACACACACACACACACACACAGACACACACACACGCTCGGAGCCCAGTGGTAAACTAGGAGGAGAGGTCCCACCCTTGACACCGCTACCTCAATCCTTTTCATCTCCTCCTCTCCCCCCCCCCCTCCCTCTCTTTTATTATTCATTTGGAATATCAAACAATGATCTGGGTCTCCTCCGTCCTTGAGTCGGCACGCTACACTGGAGACCACACACTCCTTCCTTCTAATCACCCCCCCCCCTCTCTCTCCTCTCTCTCTCTCTCTCTCCTTTTGTTTTCCTTCCCCCCCCCGTAGCCCCTTCCCTTTACTTTCCTATGTACAATTAACAACACTATGTAGAATCATCCGTTCAGGAATTAACCAGAAATAATTCCGCTTTTTAATCCCCCCTCTTTCTCTCTCTCTCTCTCTCTCTCCACCACCCATCTCCAGTTTATGCTAATGACGTCGTTTTCCTTTATCTTTTTATAAGAAAGGATTAGGCCAGGACTGTCTCCGGCTGCAACTCGGGGACCAATTTAGCCGGGATCCAGGAGAGGCGAGGCCCTGGTGGTTAATTACCATTCATTAACATAGTTTGCATCTTTTCTTCTCCCCCTGATATCCCACGAGGGGACCGGCATTGTCAATATTTGTCCCATATAAATTTCTGCCGGTTTTTCTCTAGTCACTGTCCTCCAGCGTAATGCGCCTAATGACAAACATTAATAACTCGCCGAGTTCTGTCGGCGCGCTGGGGATGCACGGGCACGCTGCCGCCGCCGCCGCAAATTTGCATGACGCCCCCCCACCACCACCCTCCCTTTCTCTCTCTCTCGTTCCCTCTTTCAGCGCGTAATGCATAGTCAACATGTTTGCTTACTTAGCTCCGCCATCCGCTCTCGTCTGACACTCCCTCCCTCCATTCCAGTCGGTGACATATTTAAATGCGGGGGCCCCCTCGCTGCCTGCCGCTCCCCTGGGTTTAATTAACCTGGCCTTGCCTCCGCCGCTCCCCCCTGTGAGGACGTTAAAGGATCTTGAACGCACCCTTCAAAAACCCCGCACACCCCTAGCAAACGAGGCTGAACAGAATTCCGCTCTCCCCTTCTCTGTCTCTCTCTCTCTCTTTCTCTCTCTCTCTCTCTCTGTGTGTGCAGGAATCGGTGCCATCTCTTTCCGCTCCCTCTCTCTTTTGCTCGTACCCCCTTTGTCTTCCTCATCCCTCTTGTCTTATACAACTCTCTCATTAAAGAAGCTCTCCGAGGGGAATTACTTTGATCAGTAGTTCCAAATGCAAAGTTTTCACCCCCCCCCCTTTTTTTTTTATTCCTCCCGACACAATCAACTCTGTCATTTTTTTCTTTCTCTCTCTCGTCTTTCTTTTTTTAATCCACCTGTCCCAGATTCTTTTTCCTCCTGGAGCTTTCCGTCAGAGGCTGTTCCTGGAGGGGTAGAAGGGGCCGGGGTCAGGAGTTGACTCGGAGGCCGATCGATGCTTGGGGTTCGTGTGGTGTGTGTGTGTGTGTACGTGTACATGCCCTCCCCTATTGTACTCCCAAGTTTCCTTGATGTGTGTGTGTGTGTGTGTGTGTGTGTGTGTGTCACTTGGGTGGGGAACACAGGCAGCCCAGCCTGCGGTACAAAGCCTTGTCAGATCTGCAACTGCCAATCGCCGCCGCCTCCAGCCCGTACACAATTAGCCTCTCCTCGCTCACTCCTCCGCCGCCCGGGCAGCCAAGGTAGAAACCCGTCTCTGGTGAGTTCCTTTCCGTTTCTCTGACACACTTTCTCTCTCTACACCTCGAGAGCCGAGTCCTGCCAACATATCGGCCTGCTTTGATATCTCTCGCAAACACATGCACACACACACTCACACGCACCGACAGTTGGCACTGTGTGAACGAACAAGGTGTGTGACACCCAGCCAAATGTGCTATTGTCAAATGTATAATGCATCGTGTTTACGTAGTATGTACCCGCCATTTTGGATCCAGGGGGAGAAGGAGTTGTTCCGTTTCCAGAGGTGGATGTAGTTCACGCAGAGCTGCTTTTGAAACTAGAGTAGTAGGCCTCCTGACTTAGGAACAATGAGGCCCGCTGCCACCATGCGGTCCTTTCCATCCTGCTTATCCCAGAGGCCGTCCCTGCTACAAAACCCCGTGTAGACTTACTGGGACCGTACAGTGTGAAAGCGCTCCTGCGTCTGAGAAAAGAAAGACCACCAATTGTCCTAACCAGCATTTCACTTTTGCCTTTTTTATGAACGTTTTTTTTTCCTTCATATTCCGGCGTCTGGAGTCCACTATCCCAATCTCTCCTGCACTTCAAAGAGACGGTGGTCATTGAACCGTGGATCTCATATGTAATATTCCACGTGATGTTTCTGCCCACAGACCGTGTTCGTTATCGTCCGCTGCATGACTCATCAGCTTTAGAGAGACCATCAGTGTGTCCCCCCCCTCCCCTTAACGGCTCCGACTCGGTTGGAAAACAACCCCATTGATCTCGACGGGAGCGCGAGTCCCTCACCCCACTCCTGTGGAGTGTTCCCCGACATGAAACGGCCAGTAGACTAGGGATGGACGCGGGGCCTTGCCGTGGGAACCCAGGCAGCGGATAAAAAGAGCCAGCCGGTCACTCGGGGTGGGGGGGGGTGAATTTGGGTTTTCTTGCCCTCTGATTATGCTTGAAGAGCAGGTCTACAAGCGGGGCGTGGGGGCCCCTGCGAGCTCCGGGGCCCTGTGGATCTCCTCTAAGGAGCCCCCCCCCTCCAAGGAACTCACACAACAAACACACAGGCTTTCTGGTCTCTTTTCATTTCAGCTTGCCGTCGCTTTTTCGTCTTTTCGTACCTCGACTTCGCCTCTTCCGTGTTTTTAAATGTTATTCTCTCTCTCTCTTTTCCTCCCTCCTTTTGGTCCACGGACCATGCTGAGCCCCGCTCATGGCGGCCCTCTCTCCAAAGTCCCGGCCTGTCTTTGTAGACAGAGCTCCCAGGGAGCGAAAGAAAGGGAGAGGTTGATGGGGGTCCTAATCCCCCACCTCTGCCCAGGCCTATGTCCTCCCCACCAGCCACCACAGTGAATGGTGACATCCTTCTGTGTCCTTCTGTGGATGTCATAGGTGCCTGGGTGGTGTCCCACTGTCAAAAGAGACCAGAATCTAGATTGTCATCGTTCAATTAAGCCTAGACCTAATTCTTCAAGTCTAATACAGTTGATAACGACCCCTTTTTTGTGTATTATAAACCTATGATTCACCTTAACTGTTTTTAAGGTCCCAAAAATGCCACTGTTTGCTTTGTGCTGTGACTCACTACTATGATGATACTTTAAGCTCACGAGTCTTAACCAAATTGTCAGCGTTTTTTTTTTCCCCAAAGCCCGCGACGGCTTCCTAACGGCACCAGTGTCATAAGGCCGGGATGTCGAAACGTCACAGTACCAATATGCCACGCATAGTGCTGTGTAGTACGGAGAAAAACCTGTTCCCAAGCCTACTTCCCGGCCTTCTTCTGTGGTCCTAGCTGGTAGTTCCCTTTGTTCCCCAGCCTCTGTGGGAGTCCTCCCCGTGGTCTGGGGGGCTGGAGCACCTCAAAGCACCTCTCCGCCTCCACTAACTTTTCCAGACCCTCATTAGCCAGGCTAGCTGAAGTTAGGGTAGGTGCAGAGGTATGGGGCTGGGGGGTAGGGGGGAGGTTCTAGCCCCCCAGACCCCTCCCTCCCGCTGAAAAGTAGCACACCTCAGGTAATCACACTAATGAATTCAAGCCCCCTCTCGCTTTTCTCTTTTTCCCCTTTCTCTCGCACAGTGGCGGGCGCAGAGAGCGCTGCTGAACAACAAAGGAGTGTTTGTTTGCATAATATTATCACCACACACACACACAGGGAGTGGCGGGGCCCGACCACAGGACCGACTAGAGGCTCCCTGTGAACACAGGTGGAGCAGCCCGAGCATCGCTGGGACCAATTAGAGCACAGCACAGGTACATTAGCATGTTTGAGTGGTGGGGGAGTGGAGGGTAAGGGTCGGTAACGAAGCCCACACACCAGCATGCATACGCTACCTGACCAGTCCCTGAGTGCTGGTTGTAGGACTCCTTGGTGTGTGTGTGTGTGTGTGTGTGTGTGTGTGTCTGTTTGTGAGACAAAATATCCCGGGTTCCCTGCTGACACCAGGCCATCCTGTATTTTTAAGCCGGCACATTTTTGTCAGCAAAAACAGTTTATATTCAGAGATTCAACATTTGACCACCTAATAAATGCAATGATTTAAGTTGAACTTTAAGTAATTATTTCTCTAGATTGTATTGTTTGTACATTGACCAAAACCATGAACGATTTATTTTTAAGGAATGAACATTGTGTAGCTCAAGTCACATATTTTCTTAAAAGTTTGTGACCCAGGGGTATATTTATATTAAAAAGGTAAAAAAAATTATAATACTTCATGATTTGATAACATTTGCTTGGTAACATTCTTAGTTATAAAATGTAGCTGAAAGTCATCCATCCAAATCATAAACAGCTTTCCATATTAGTTTGAGAGTGTTGGCTGTAGTCTATCTTGAACAGCGGTCGACTGATGTGCGGTCAGTGGGCAATAAAAGGTTTGGAAAGAGCAATGACCTCACAACTCACTTAATCTTTTCTCCATCGGTTTCTTCGTTACAGGTTGGATTCCTTGTACTGATGAAAAACGGACTGACTGACGCCACACACACACGGATCAGTGAGCAGTGGTGCCAAGCACTTCATCAAAGCTGCCAGCAGAGGCCAGTGAGCAGGAAAAAATGCTGCGAGGAAGTCTGCCTTCAGGGGGACGACCGCGACTTCGATGTTTCATCGTTCGTTTTTTGGATCGCCAAAAAGCGTTGCATTTGTATTTTGTACACTGCCCGTTAAAAAATAATTCTTATAGTGAAACTGAGTAAAAATAATCGGGAATGTGTGCCTATCATTAGATCATCTTATTTTCTATTCTTGCTTGTATTTTTTAATGTTTTTTTGCACTTAATGAAAGTGCTATAAATCAAAGTATTATTATTATCATTGTCAAAGTAGAACAGTACAGGTCCGTGAGACAATTTCAGCACCGCTGTTTTAGCCTTACCTGCTATATGCCCTACGACCACTAAGTGGAAGCAAAGCGTCGTAGTTAATCGTAATTTAATTCAACTTAAGCCATTTCAGGGAGAACAGGATAAATGGAACAAGGTTAAACACAATGCAAGAATGGACAATACGCATACTGTATGGCTCACTTTTGGTACACAGTTGAATTAACAAACGTAGTGATAACATAGAAATGATAGTAACCAGAACATATATTGTATTGCCTGTATATTGTCTGTATGAGCCGCTGGTATTTATATATAGACAATAGACGTGAAGACTGTTTTGAAAAATTAGACTATGTTATGTATGCCGAAGTCACATTACAAGTATGTGGCACTTTGGAAATCCCACCACATGATGGCGGTAGCGTACTCACAATGGAAAAACTTCTATTCCATACTTTGAGGATGAGAAAGGTTAGAGGCGTACCTGGCACTTCACCGCTTCGCACCCCAGCTTGGGTGGGGGAGGTCTACTTTGGTTGTATTTGTGCTGTGCTGCAATTAAATTAATTTGTCACACTTTTAAAAGGCGCAATATGGAGCCGATGATCCCACCCAATTTACTTGTGTAATAATCACACATAGCTTGACACAATGAGTCACAAATTAATTTGTATAGGCATTCAAACATATGCGCTTTTTGCCATAACCAGTGCGGAGGCAGAGCCAACTAGACAGAAAATGTGTCCAGCTCATCAGTGAGAATGAAAAGACAGTGAGTCATTGGGACAATTGGTATTAATTGTCTGCATGGATTCATGACTGCATGCTTATGGCTCATAGCAGTAGTTCATTGCTTAGCCCCAAGGCAACATTGACATAGGGCCTTTTTGTCAAGCACGCATTGGACACTTTAAAGACGGTCATAACACGGCAAAACTTTGCCCAGTGTATTCTACGCCAGGTAATATAATAAGACAATGAATCTGCGGATGGAGACTGCATTTATCCTATTCTCGTCATATCGTCAAATTTTTCTCTCAGAAGTTAGCTATAGCCAGGTCCAATCTCTCTGATCATTTGATATTAGGCCTTAACACCAGGCCTTATTCCAGTGCTCAGCCATTTACTTGTAGTAGTGGTTGCCAATGGAAGCATAGCACATTGAGCCAACCATCTGAGAGGAGCGTGGGTGGCTTTAAAGAGTTACTTTAACGGACAAACGCTTGGTGAAGTGAGGATGATTGTTGTATTTATTGGACCAACTCCAAAAATTACAAGCTATGGATGGTGTGTATGTTGTTGCTTTTCAGGCCTTTGGTAAAGGCATTCTTCTACCTTTTACGTGTTGGTAAGGAACATATAGATTCAGCTTAAACACGTTCATTTATCAAACCCTAGTTTACCTAGATTGCCGGCAATGCCGTTTGATGACGACGCTCAGTCGTCCAACTAAGCCTGAGGTTTAAGCGGCAGGCTAACCTACTCTGCTATGAAGTAACTCTATTTAAGGTTTAGATTTATCAAGGATTGTGGTGGCAGTGAGGTGAGACACTAGGAATGGTCTGTTCTGTCCCGAGCCACTCTTGCTGGTGCCTGTGGTGCTGTCCATGGTGCTGACCATGGTGCTGAAGTTGGCGGCGTAATGTGGTGCTGAAACTGGTCTCTCTGTCAAATACCGATGCAGCCTGCATTGTATGTGTGTTTGTGTATGGGCTCATGCCGATGTATAGACGCAAAAATAAAAATGAAGTTTGTCATATCTCAGCAATAATGTAATGGCGTCCAATGCCGTTGCCGTCTCTGTTGCACCTTTCCTCTTATCATGTATTGAATTAGCAACCACATCCTTAAACCACATGCTTGATTTAAAATGGCGTGATGAGCTGGGTATGTTCCTACCCCTTTTAGCAAGCCTGGCATAGTGGCAGTCAAGAAAATTGCACTGTGGAGTGAAGCGGCTTCTTTAAAGGGAACCAGTTACGTATGAGTCTACGTCACTGGCGTGTCGACATGTGGGTTTGACATTCAATAGCCTGATCACGGCTTTGGACAGCCCCCGCTCAAAGGAGATCCCGTTGGTTCAGAACAACATTGAGAGGGGTTTACCTCGGCTGTAAATTCAACCCACGCGATTAAGACCCAGATTCCTGAAGGCCAATTAGCATCAGTTCATATTGTAGCTCGGATCATCGTGCAGAAGCCATGTCTGTAGCGGGGTTCAAGAAACAGTTTCACAAAGCCACTCAGGTAAGGAGACGCATCGCAATCTAATAGTCTGTAATATCTGGCTGCTGTAGCATGAGTGGCTAGCGTATTGATTGGCATGGACCACAATACAATTGTAAAAATAAAAATTAAAAAGCCTCTGCACATGTTCAAACGTTTCCATAAATAGGGTATAATGTTCTAAATGCGCATTTGGAACACTTCGAATTGTCAGCATGCGTAATTCGCACGATCCGGTCTTTTAAATTGAATGGCGCGTTGCAGCAATGCGCCACAGGCCTAATTTTGTCGCCTTTTTTAATTCCAGCAAATCATTGAAGACGAATTAAGTCACTTCACGTCAGAACTCTGAAAGGACAATAAATAAGGATTGTCTTTCAATGGCAATATGCATAGGCTAATCTACGTTACTACCGTGGTATGAATATGTGATCGTGATGATGACGACGATGCTCAGGCATATCAATTTTACTCTCCTACCCTTCAGATGACATTCCGCGCCTGCCATCACAGAACTGGACAACAGAGCGAGCGTATCGTGCACGTTTTAATCAGCGTTTCGTACCGCAAGGGAACTCTCCCCCCCTACGTTATGCAATCTTTAAGAGCGCCCTGGTGGAAATTCCTCCCTACCTTAACGTTTGCGATGACCTCGCCGTCCTCTAAAATACACGCATATCTGTCACAACAGTTGTAATGCTGGTTATTTGAAGCTATTTGTGTTTGCAAAAATCTGCTAAATCACCAGCTAATGGTGGAATTTGTCGTCAACTGCTAATTAAACGTTAATTTAACTGTTAATTAATTTAGTGCTGGTGGAAAAAGAGACAGCTCTTTACTTCAAGAAGAGAAAATGCTCTAACAGCATTACCATTGCCTTATTCGTTATACAACCAATGTTTTTGTTGGTTTATTTGTTTTGTTTTGTTTAGTTTTTTTCTGTATCCTGTTGTTATTAGAATAGATTCAAAGCTACTCATGTGTCAACCAGTGCAGAAACCATTGACCAGAATATTGTCAGTGTTATTGAGATTGATGTTAAAGTGTGTGTTGCACTCGCCTAGGGTGGCCTGGATGTCACTGAAGGGCTTACGTTTGATCTCCGGGCTGAGCTAAAAGCTCTGGGAGGGTGCGGGGGAGTTCGCCTGGCTCGAGGCGGCAGCGGCGTGGGCGCCCGACGCCCGGCTGTACTCTGCAGGAGGCCCAGAGTCTGGGCTGAGTCATGCTGTCCCTGGGCACATCTCAGTGGAACACACAATGGATGTGAGACCTGCTGCACTTATGTAGGGGCACAGGTCTTGGGCGCACACGCGCGGTTAGACAAATCTAAATGTGCCACCAGTGGTAAGCTTACCACTGCCAACTTGTGATCTCTGCATTGGAAGAACAGGCCGATTAGTCCCTACTGTCGATTGGTCAAAGGGTTTAAGTCCAACCAGGCTGAGAGTGAGCTGTTCACCAAACCAGCATGACAAAACTCAGTGACTGAGCTGTGGTTTCCTGCTGCTAACCCATTTTGCATCAGTGCTGGTCGGAGGAAGCCGCTCTGCATCACAACATGGTTCCCACAGCGTCTGGGACGACTGGGGTCCCTTTTTGGCCAGGCCTCCAGGTTTATGTCTAGTTGTCATATAGAGGATTGAGGGGAGGATTGTTCTATGGGGGACAGTGGGCCCTCAAGGAAACGCCTTATCTTCACCCACAGAGGAGCTGTCCCCGTGGCTTGAGATGCACAATAGTTTGTGTGTGTGTGTGTGTGTGTGTGTGTGTGTGAGAGAGAGAGGAGAGAGAGAGAGTCTTTGTGTATGTGTCTGGATATCTCTGTGCCAGAGGTTCATCCACATGCCTATAAACATGAGTACTCCCATCTATATGGTCCCTGTACGGCCCTCAGTATTCCCTTCCCTTCCATACATCTCAGGCCATATGTGGCTCTAGCTCCGGGCTCTCTGGTTGACCCTCTGCGTTGACAGCAGGCTCCCCCCCCCCCCCATGGTCTAGCTCTGTAATCCAGCCCTGCTGACTCCCCACGTCCCTGGGTCCCCCAAGGCCTGCAATCTGCCACGGAGCCTCCTGCTTCAGACCCCCCTTCCCCCCTCCTGCTGAGATAGAGATGTGGGAGTGGGGGAAGGGGGAGGCAGGCGGGATTGGAGGTGCCTGCAGTATGTTAGAAGTCGTGCAGTTAGAAGGCTGGCCTTAGGTGGTGTTGGGATAGGCTGCAGCACTGCCTTTTATAAGTGGTTACACTGAGACCCTGCTTGCACAGGTGTTGTACAGGGTGGTTTTATAGCTGGTCCAGAATCAGTATTTGGGATGGCTAGTGCCTAGTTCTCAGTGAAGATCGGTCCGAACAACCCCAGACCTCTAAGCAGCTTAGTTGGAATTGAATAGCTACTACTTCTCTGAGTAGCAGAAGTCTGGTGGGACTGGCAAGATACCCTCCAGTGCTACCGCTGAATGCTAATTAACTGACTGGTCGTGCTGATCTGCAGCAGCATCTGCTTCGGTTGTGCTGTAGCCAGTGTGTGTGTGTGTGTGTGTGTGTGTGTGTGTGTGTGCGCGTGCGTGTGTGTTTCATTCCCTTGCATGGAGGCTAATGTCACTTCCTCATTAAGGGCTTTATAGAGCAGGACTCCGTGGGAGAAAGCCGTGCCATAAAACGCACTGTCGCATGGCTTTGCTGAGGGAGTCGGTAAAAACGCACACCAACCAAAGCAATCTCGCACGGGCCCAATCACATCAAAATACAATTACCCTGGAGCAAACAAGACTTTATTTTACTAAGGACAACCCGCGTGCATAAATATCCCTCTTCACAAACACACACACAAACATACTTTTTATATCTCTCCCACGCACATACACACTGGAGAACATTGAGTCTTGGCAGGTAGCATTAATAACGGGTGCCATTAAATAAGAGTGTTGAGGCATGAAGGGTATGAAGGGTAAAGTCAGCAGGTCCACTGGAAAATAATCCCCCATCCCCCCCATCTATTACCGCCCAATGACTACGTGACCAGCCGTGTGCCTCCGTGATCAACGCTCCCCACGGCAGAGGCAATACATAACGCGGGCACGGCTTAGTGGAAAAATCATTTTGGGATGTTGCCGTGATGGTGAAACCAGTGTTGGCTGTATCTGCGACAGATCACTCGAGTCGGTGAGCGCAGAAGCGGGGGGTTCTGTTGGGGATTGTTTTGGAGGAGTTACCGTGGGCGGCGCCGTGCCTTAAAAAGGGGGGGGGGGGCATGCTGTCATGCCCCAGGTGGGCGGTGCCCCTCAGCCAGGGCTCTGAGAGTCTGTCAGCCAGAGCCGGGCTTTAGCAGATGCTCCCAGAGCGGCAGGCGGCCCAGGGAGGGAGGGAGGGAGGGAAAAGGAGAGAGACATGCCGTTTCACTGGGCCCGGCAGGCTGCACGTGGCGGAGGAGAGACTTCCAAAGCGCACACTGCAGCAAAATACGAGTTGTGGAGGCTGGGCTGGGGGAGGGGTTGCCTTTTCGTAGCTTATTGTTGATAGATCGTCCTGCGTGCTGCTGTTCATATTGTGTCTCGTGCAAATCCATGATAACACTATGTAGATGTTGTCTTGGAGAAACGTATCTACCGTTGCACATGTCCCTGGTGAGACCCTGTTGACAACGCAGGAGCTATCTCGTGTTTCTCGCCGGTAGCTAATGTGAGTTTGTTGTGGCGCTACCCAAAGGCGGGAACACTTGATGGCCGTCCAGACGAGATGGAAAACATGGCCCAGAGGTCCAGAGTGTATCATGTAAAATACACTCCCTCCCTCTGTAATGGGATGGCCGGCAGGCAGCCATGAAAGCATTATAGAGGAACCGCTGTTGCGGCGGGAAGGGGGGGGGGGGTGCGGGACGGAGGGAGATGGGGTGAGAGTGGAGGAGGGAGAGAGGGGAACGAGGCAGTCAGCGGGGTCCTTGGATGGACAGAGTTTTTCCCAAATGAGCGGCTTGCTGGGCCCAATAAATGTCACTGGCTAAAACAAGTGTCCATGACACAGGTGTGGCGGCTACCTCTGCCTTGGTGTTTCTTTCTAGGTCAGCTAGGTAGTCTTTCGTACCTGGAGGGTGACATCAGGGGGAAGTTCAACCTAACAATGCTGCAGGTCGCTGTATTGGTTGGCATTTAAAGGTCAAATGCAACCTGTATGGCCAGCTGAGTTTTGCCTTTGGATGGCGAGTTTCTGGGCCAATGCAAGTGTTTTTAGTCAACTGGTTTTGTGTTTTGGTTTTGGTAAACTGGTTTTCTGTTTTGATTTTAGTAAACTGGTTTCTTTCCCCTGGGGGCTTTCGTTTTCTTGATATTAGTGATAATGGTTGTATGCTTACCTTGTAAATGGTTGATTGGGATAGCCAATCAGGAAGCTACAGGGGAGGAGTTTGTTAATTAATTGATGGTGCTATAAAGAGGCCATTTTGGGCATGGCACAGATAGGCTAGAGTTGGGAGAGAGACCCTCACATGGTTGGGCCTGTGTCGAACCCCTACAAAAGGAAGAATGTGTGAAGACCTATTTTTGCTTAAAGAAACACAAAAGCCTAATTTTCTTTGTGGAGTTTGTTTTGGGGAGCTGTCCTCTGTAAATGTGTACATAAATAACCATCCTAAGCAGTAAGCACAGCAACTGCCTGCATTCTTCCTTATTGTTCACCACCTTTGAGCCCTCGGGTACAATTATCCCACAAGTGGTGGCAGTAAAACGTGTGTGTGTGTGTGTGTGTGTGTGTGTGTGTGTGTGTGTGTGTGTGTGTGTGTGTGTGTGTGTGTGTGTGTGTGTGTGTGTGTGTGTGTGTGTGTGTGTGTGTGTGTGTGT
>JAVQIZ010071646.1:0-10448 GCA_036023535.2 Galaxias brevipinnis
TGTATATGCTGTGTATATATACACCTGTAATTGGCTGTAACTGTGTGTGTGTGTATATACCTAGGTTAGACTGTACTAAAATATAATGTTTTACTCTGATCGCATGGAAACATTAAACACTTCAAAAGTCTGTGATTGTTCTTGACCAAACTGAGAACAAGACAAGTGAACAAAAGGCAACAGTGGTGTGTTGTTTCTGATAATATGTCATAATTTGGTGTGTTTTATAAGGCCAAGGATTATTTGCAGGTGGTTACACTACCTCTTTTCCCCTACTGTGTTATCTGCTATGCAACGCCATCATCTGGTTAGAACAAGTCACTTCTGCCCTGCTGCCAAATATAATACAATGCTTGAGGTTGTTATTGTCCGAAATGTATACCAAATAAAATCACAACTTTTACTCTGAAAACACCTGTGACAACAGGTTTAGAAAAACCTTAGCAACGGTATAACATTAGGATGAACATGTGACTCACAATTTATGCCGTTTTTCATTTTCCTCAAAGCAACACGTTTATGCTTACAAAGTGCACTGATAATCATAATATCTGTTTTTCACTGAGCAATGTTTAAATTAAATACCCACTCATAATTATTTTTGTTTTTAAAATTAAACGTCCATTAAAATTCCATAGGTTCTGCTGGGAAATGTGAGTTATTAAAAGGGAGCAGTCAACATTGCAAAGCCATGACTTAAATTGAAAATCAATTCTTCAAGGCTACATTATGGTCCTACAGCATGAGAGAGATTAACGTTGACTCCTGCCTCACACCTCATACCAAGACATATAGGCCTATTAATAGTTGCTATGATACCCACATCCTTTCTCCCCACTTCATTGTCAGAGCCTCCTGTTGATTTGTGGCACCACATAAAGCCTTCAGGCTACTGTTATGGCCCTGACGACTCCTCTGCTCCCTGGGCTCTCCCTGGTGCTGTTGTTGGGGAGCACAGGCCACGCAGTGGGCCTGCTCCAGCTGAGGAGAGAGGGCCTATTGGGCTTTTCCCGTGATGAGAACTTGATTTGCTCAGCCAGCAGGCAGTGGACCAACCCCCGTGCTGCCTAGTCCCCCACCCCCACCCACATCCCCCGGCTCCCTCACCCCTTCAGCCCCCCCAGCCCCCCAACTCATGATCTGGCCCGTAAATTAGTGCCAAGAGAAAAATGGGTTCTGTAAGACGAAACCGGGTTTCTTGTGTGTATCAGCACACGACTCAGGGGAGACAAGAGAGAAGAAGCAGGGCAGTAAATCCGTTGGAGTCCACTGATAGCGCCTGTTTGCACAGCCACTGCCGCTTCCTTTGATCAAATGGCTGGGGGAGCGGGGGGTCGTGTGGCGCTGCCGAAGGTCAGCTATATATTACACTCCTAAAAGTGATTACTGAAATTCTTAAGTGAAACCATTCTGCTGCCAGGGTGTGCTCTAATCCCCTGCAGCGTTGTCTGGCCTGGGCCGAGCTGAGCGGGGGCCTCTGTGGATCCCTGCGCCCAGCACTGCTTTCCCACTTGTGTTTTCTATCATCAGAGCGCAGGCTGAAAGAGCCCCAACATGGAAACATGGGCTATCCAATTGCAATATCAACTGGGAGCTGTAGAGGAGGGGGGGGGGGGTAATGTCAGGAAGTAGAAATATGCACGCACTTCAAAGGCCACCACAGCAAATTAAGGGTTAGGCATTGGACACGACAGTAAGTGGCCTTTACATCAGTAACGGGTAAACAATGTCTGGTTTGTGTTTCGCTCTTTTCCTTTGTGTTGTTGGCCCAGGACCCCCCCGGCTCTCAGTCAGCAATCCACTCTGCTGTAGGTAGGAGACCTAAAACAGCTCAACTAAATGTTCTGGAATGAGCAAATAATTGCCATTGGTTAAGCTCTAATGAAATGTCACTCTTTAAAACAATTGGGAATGGAACTTGTTTTATTTTTTGTGATCATTCAGAAGCCAGAAGGTAGTTGTCTGTTAAAGAGGGTAATAAATAGCCTTTTTATTTATGATGTGTGGCTAGACAAAGAAAATGTTTCAGTGAATTGATCAACGGTCAGAATTTATTCAAAATCAAATTAGCTAATTTGTTTAATTTGGATAACGTGTGTTGGTGTGTTTGTGCAAGCGGGTGTTTGTCTGTGTGTGTGTGTGAGTGTGTGTGTGTGTGTGTGTGTGTGTGCGTGTGTGTGTGCGTGTGTGTTTACATGGGTGCATGCATGAGTATTCCTACCGTAACTGCCTTCAGGGTTGAGTTGCAGCCAACATGAGCTAAACAAGAATTATGTGAAGTCATGCTCTATGAAACTTTATACACATTCGCTGATCATTACCTAAGATTGCTTTGTGTTAACATTGGCAGGCCTAGTCTTGGCTCTCAGATCGAAAGGGGATGATGTATTTCCTCTTATTTATTATTTGCACCGGGCTACTGAGGGGGAACGAAAAAAAAGCGTGGTAGAGGTATGCCTGTGACTGGACTGTGGATGCCAGGAATAACAGTGTGGTGCTCGCTCCTCAGCCTCATTAGTGTGTGGAAAACAGTTCCCAGGGGACACAACAGGGTGTAAATACGTTTCAAACCCCTTCAGACTACAGGCCACCTCATGCCAAGTTCCCTCTCTTTCTTTTTTTTCACTCCAGAGTGAGAATATGAATGTTGCCGGGTACAGCAAGTGTACGCTTCAAAGGAATTGCAACCCCATGTTGCACGTCTCATAAATCCAAGTGAGGGAATTCAAAGAGAAAGTCATCAAGCATGCCGTTCACACAGCTGACGGTAAAGAAAGTCAACATCGTGTCGGGGTCTGGGGAATTTGAAACAGAATATCATATTTTCTACTAAAGTGATACCTCAGCCTTTACGATCCTTATTGTTTTAAAGCTGTTTCTCCAATGTGTTTTCCTCCTCAATAGAGAATAAATTAAGATAAATAACATGGCACACCATTCTCTTTTACCACAGGCATTCTTTTCAGATGTCAAAAACAGGCTTGCTAATCGTTGATTCATATTTTTTGTAATAATTAGTTTTTAATTCATGTGTATAGTTGTTTTTTTAATTCTATTCTAGTCTGTACTTTTATGCTCTATTAGGGATTCCTTTATTGTAGACCACCGTCATTGTTTGAACAGTAAGGGAGGTGTTTATGGTACTTTGCTTGTAGCCAAGATTGCTAGAGAACAGACTGTGGCGCACCTATGGGACGCAATATACAGGACCACACTTTTGGCCCCATTTACTATTGACACAGCTGCTATCATGCTGAAATGATATGATTCTAGGGGTACTGAACATATCTGCACAGGCTTACTTGCATAGAGGTGTCAAACTTACACACACACACACACACACACACACACACACGCACGCACGCACGCACGCACAGATCCTCACAGAATATTTATCATTCTCTTTAAATGTCAGTGGGTACTGCTCAAGACAGCGTGACATTGACATCATTAAAATGAGGTCATTCTAGTCTGTCATTCTCAGTCTTTTAATGTTCCTTTTGAGACGGTCCTATACGCTTGGATGGTACTAACTAGACAGATTGGAGGACAGACCATACACAACATGTCATACACTTTGGAACACAAATTATTTGACATATTTTATTCTTACTACATCTAATAATCTGTGCAAGGACAGAATCATATTTACTTTCTCCCTCTCTATTTTTCTGTTTGATCTGCTCCATCATCTGGTTACTGTGCCCAGAGTGACAAAGAGAAGCTGAGAACAGAGAGCCAAAAAGGAAACACAGGTCTGTATAATAATCAGTGTAATAATAAATGGCATCACCAGTAATTCTATGCGGCGTTGGGCTGCAGAATGCTGACCCCCTTCGTACAGTATGGGGCCTTGTGAGATCTGCTGATAACATGGGGATGGCCATTAGAGGAGCGCGTGTGTTGGAGCATGAGCGCTAGGGGGAGAGGGTTCTGCTGCGTTCGGCCTCCCCAGCAGCACTGCATATCAACGTGTTGTCACCTGGGCTGATGTCACAGTAGGTCCTTCGGCTATCAAAACACCCTGCCTGTCTACAGTGGGTGACCAGTGCATGGGCTCACTCACTACCCACTAATGTGCTACTCGTGCCGACGGGTGCGCTGCTCAAGTTCACGGCCTCGTTATGCGTAATCTATAGCCAATTAGGTGTTCCTGGTGTGTAACTAGAGAGGTTTTAACAAAACAAAATGATCGGAGTGCCCTCGTGGAAATTAAAGAGCGAGAAAAAAAGAAAACTGAAGTTATGACTGCAATCTTTCAATTCTTCTAAATGTGGCCTGTCTGTTATCGACTTGAAAATAAGTTTACAAAGGTATTTCCTGAATTCTATTGGTGTTACAAAGAGTAACAGGCAGGACTCTGTAGACAAGGTCATGCCCCAGCCTTTTACAGATTTTCTCAAACTATCAAGCCACAGTGTAACTTACGTTTCCGGACTTTCCAACCGATTGACTCTCCCTTTGGAACACTTGAATGCACTTGCTCTTTTTTATATACCACACATCCAGAACCTCAGAACTATCCGACAAAAGTTTTTTCTGTGAGGGTAATTGGCCCCTTGGTGCATCTAAGAGTTTCTAGCTCTCCCTGTGGACAGGGTCACTCATGTTTATCTTTGCTCAATCTCCCGCTCTATGTCCCCATCTCCTCCCATTTGTCAGGGACGTTATGTTATTATAGGAAGTAAAGCAGCAATGCCAGTCACCCTTTCACCATGGGAATCTGTGTGATATAAGCACAGGGGATGTATCGTGTAGTCAAAGTAAGTACAACTTTGAGATACCATGGTAAATTGAACATAGGCTACATTTTGATGTATTAAAAGGTATTCACAAGCATACCCGGTCTCTTTAGACCAAATAATATAACTAACTCATGAAATGCCATATGAACATCTGTTTAGATCAACCATACACAACATAGTTTCTGTGCTTAGTTGTTTGTACAATCCTACAATATTGAAGTATAAAATGGTTGATACATGTTTCAATGCTTTCGAAATGTTTTCTGTAAAAGGAATAGTTGAGAGAAACAGTGGAATCATTGAAAAAAGTTATCATTTACTGTATGAAATAAAATCACAAATTTAGGTCATATCAAACAAATTTCAATAAAAATGTTTTCTTCAACTGTCTTGAAAAGCATAATCTTGTTCTCTACCCTGTCCCAGGACACCACCTCTCAATAGAGGCCCACGAACACCTCTATAAATGGGTATGGCCATCCCCTTCACCACAATGTCCTCTTCCTCCTGCTCCTCCACCCTGTCTCAATTCAACCTCTATTTTGACCAGCATAGCCTGCATATCCCAAGGTTGCTGCTATATTGTTGTATACTAGTCATAGTTGTGTACTCATACCACAATGTGAAATCAATTATCTATAGCTAGTTGTCAGTATTGCAAAGGCTATGATAAGGGCCTACATGTACATACTGTCAAACCTGTAAACATTGTCTGGAACAGTGGAACATGGGACCATAGAAACAGTGTCTGATAGGGAATGGCGATAAAATAATACATCCAGAAATGGTTCATGTTCCACGGGTGTCTTTGGATGTCTTCTACCTGAAAATGTCATGATCTAAACATGGAATACTGTTTCAGTGTTCATCAGCTATGCAGTAGAAGTTATATAACACTTCATCATTTTAAGTAGTTTTATTAATTGTTAAGATACATTTTAAGAAATTAAACGATAGTCAAATCAAATGTAAGGTGTCAATTGTACTTTGAAATGGTGACACTTTGGTGTTATGTTGTGTCTTTTTAAACAGGTAATTTATGATCAATGGACCATTGATCATAAACAGGGTTGTTTATCCAAGCATTTGAAAAATGGCTTTGGTTTAGGGAATAAAATGCATCTTGATGATCTGTTTTGAGTTTTGTGTATAACTGTATTAGGGTGTCGTACCATCATATGTGGTGTAAACGCAGACAAAAGCATGGCTACGGAGATACAGTCATGTTTATCTGAGCTCACGTCTATTTTTCAGCCTAGTCGAATGCTTTTTGTAGTGACTTCAAATCAAATGTCCAAGCCGTGCACCCAAAACACCCTAACGTGATTACAATAATCTTCAATGAGAACATAATTGACTGCAAATCTATGTAGTCATCAGAGGCGTAGCATATTATTTGTGTGTTCGGATGCCGAGTTCACTGTTAACCACCCCAAATAGAAGCAGAACGTACAAAGCAGGCATAATTTATTTAACATCAAATACACACATACATTGACAAAAAAAGGATTCTAAATCATGATGGCAAACTCCATACTAATGGCCACAGAGAAACAATGTCTTTACAGAAAACGATTTAAAAAGTAAAACAACCACCCAGGTAGGAACTCTTCATAAAGTCGCGTGCTGGGCCAAAAAAGCTCTTATTTTCTGCAGAAGCTCCTTCTTCACACAGTCTGGCACCAGAGCTTGAAGAGCACGAAACACATTCATTAGATTATGCCAGAACATTAGCACCAATTCAAAATATAAATGTGCTTACAACAAAGAATGCATGTGT
Organism: Galaxias brevipinnis; assembly: GCA_036023535.2. Taxonomy (NCBI): domain Eukaryota; kingdom Metazoa; phylum Chordata; class Actinopteri; order Galaxiiformes; family Galaxiidae; genus Galaxias; species Galaxias brevipinnis. Next base: position 6,526 of record JAVQIZ010071646.1, read on the forward strand.
CCATAAAATCACACACAAACACACATACATTCAGCCCCCAAAACCTGTAGGTCTAAATGTATTGAAATAGCCTACCTCTTCCTTTAGGAGTAATCTCTACAACAAGGTCCTCCACAGTCACATGCTCCAAGCCCTTTTCTTTGATGACCTCTACAAATTAATAGCAGCATACACGTGTACATAAATATTCATGTAATTGGAAACAATGACAACAACAAAGCTTGTCCTTCAATGCAACAACAAATGTAATTTAACAGAAGAGACCACATAGTTTAACCAAACCATATTTTTGTCTCTTCCAAAAACTCCTTGGAATAACACTTACTGTTAGCTGACGTTACCTACCTTTACAATGAGCTTTCATCTGGTCCTTCCATCCACATTCAGTGAGTTTGGCTCTAAGTAGCTCCTTCAGTCTGTGTGTGGATATTGACAGAGGACAACGTCAATGCCCACACTCCATTCACCAATGAAGTAGCTAATACAGTTAGTAACAAATTTACGATTTTCTTTATTTTCCACGCGTAGGATAGTGAGTCAAATACTCGATATTGCTGACTTGTAACTATTGTAAATTTAAAACGTTAACTAACGCTAGCCTACATCTGAGGAGCTCGACAACAACATGTCAATACTCGCCTCTCCCGTTCTCCCATTTCTGTTAACTTCTGGTTTATTGTTGCCCTCATTCTTGAATCTTTACTCATATTTTAAAACCTGTAAAAAAAAGTGCGATTAGCAGATAACTAGTTTTACACTTTAAAATTTCAAGTAAGCTAAATCAGAAATAGCTGAACGCTAGTAGTTTTTTAAAACTAGTAGGCTACTAGTTGCATTGCTAGCTAACTAGCTAATGTTGGTCGTAAAAATTAGATCGATTTGGCAAGTATTGAACTATCAACAACCGCTAGCTAGCTGACTTGCTCAGACTGGCTGTTGTTAGATTACACCTACCAATTTTTTATCGAATTATAGATGATGTGGCTGGCTACCACATTTTATAAAATTATTTATATAAACGAGCACTCGCTAGCTTTAACGTTGGCAAGTTTGCTCCAGACAAGTTTAGCATTCCAACGCACAGAACACTCCCGAAGGAAACGTAGTATAAACTTGCATGGTTCCTACCATTTTAATAGTTTGACGTTCCTTTAATTTTCTCCTACTTTTACCGCACAGTGGCAGTGTTCATCAACACAGGAATAAATAGCTGCTGCGTGAGCTATGTATAAGAACAGCAAATGAAGTTGGCAGAAACAATACGTGTTGCAGGTTATAAAAAAACTAAAGTTTTGGTGCTTGTTAAAATGTAGGGTAGGCCTACATATTGATTTAGATACAAGATTTAGTTTTTTAGTTTTAAACAGAGACACATTTATAGAATTGCATCCTCCCTTTGCAGCAAAGGCCTACATCAAATGTGTTGGAGGAATAATAAAACATCAAAGTATCAAACAAGTATACTTTGGGTTACTTATCTGCTTACATGTGTATTGCAAAACTTTGAGTAATTTCATTTTGAAAATCTTCTTCATCCTCAATCTTCCTTCTATAGGAGAACATTGCCATATCTTGATGAAGCACTGAATATATTATAATAAATTGATTCAAATGTATTCATTCAAAATATAGGAATGGTAATTTGGTGATGGATTTCTAGCAAGAGTACAAAAGTTAAAACAAGAAGTCTACACTGTTGGAATGTGAAGTAGAAAAACACCTGGGATGTGTTCATTTCAGAAAACAAAATATTGAATCAAGAAATGACTGCAGGATGAATACATCTCAACCTGAGATTCGGCAAATGAGTCATGCTACTCGAGGGCTCTTTCTCTCTCTCTCTCTTGTCTAAAGGTCAGCCTGGGCCATCTTACAGTGAAAGATTTCAAGTCTTATTAAACATTTCAACTTCCAGTCTGCATAATTAATAAGGCTGAGCTTTTTTCTAAAAACATGAATGCTAAATCTTGGGAAATTCTCAGATCTAAAGGGCTTTGGCTTTTGGGCATTACAATGTGCTTCATGAAAAAACCCTATGCCGGTCCATTACTCCTGGTCTGCTCAGCTGCAGTTTAATTAAACACTTTGCTGAGTTTTGGGAACACAGCAGAGGTCTAATTGCCTATTTCTTTTTACTTTAAAACGCCTAGACCTTAGAGTTTGATCTAGTCTGAACTGGCAATCATAGATTTGTACTGTTGAAACTGTGGACAGTTTGTTAAAGACTGTTGAAGCCCTTTCACACTGAGAACCATCTACAGTTCTTTTACTGAAATGACAGCGTGTTCTTCTCTTGCTATTTGAGACAGCTCGTTAAGCCATACAGTTTCATTGTCATGGTTCTACTTCTACCAGATGTATAAAAGTTTTGGAAGCTGTCTTGCTTGTCTAGAACCTTTCTCAGAGATAAATATTGAATTGTTTTCCTTTAAATTAGTAACCAATCTACATCCACAATGTATTGCTAGTGTGATTGATGTGCTATCTATCTGTTCTTGGTGAACTAACGAGAGCCAAAGTCAGGAGGTCTGCAGAGCCCTGACAGCACCTGTAAATCCGAGAAGGTGTTGAGTTCATTATCTGTAAGACCCTGAGTTTAATGGTGTAGTGATATAGGGCTTTTTCATGGGAAACGTACTAATATCTTCATTACTCTTTCAGCCAACCTGTTGTGATCATGCTGAAGAACATTGCGCTGCATAGGTATTCGTAAAATAAATTAAAAACATCCCCTGCAGTCTTTTTAAGACGTTCCTTATCTTACCTCTTTGCCCCTTCAACCCCAACCTAGACCATTAACGCAGTGTTATCAGGGCTGAGGCAGCCCGCCCTGCTGGGCAGTAGGGAAAGGGGAGCTGATGTTGGACTCCTGGAAATGCAGGGTCCACAGGGAGCCCCTTCTTAAGGATTCTCCACGACCGGCTAAGCATAATCCCCAACAAGGGATGCAGCGGTCTGGCTGTTACAAGAATGTGGCAGGAAGAACCTAACCTCTCTTCGTTTTAAAACGTGCAATTATTTCATCAGGGAGTTTTCAAACAATGGAATATTCATGGTAAACAAAAGTAGTGGGGGGGAAAGTTTGACTCGTTCACAGAGAACTAGCGATGAACTAAATACATCCGAAAGTTATGTCCGACTTTGCTAGCTTGCTCACATTATCCCCTCCAAAATAACAGAAACAATTCAAAGTGCCTTTTTTGGTACGCCCACACCAAAGTAACCCGTTTTGGAAGTCTGCTGCAGCTGTTGATGTGTTAATAGTAGCTATGAGTTTTTTAAGTAGTAGCTATGTGGCACTTGGCATGGCCAGCAGCTAGGGCACAATACTTCCACATCGTCAACTGTGGTGTTCAGAACAAAGATGCGCCAGGAAGTGTCCGGATGGGTGGGCACCACCTGCCAAAACCATGCAACTAATCTTTCCCCTTATTACCCCCATCTTTATAATTGTATGACTTAATTTAGATCGGAGCACGATTCATTTGTATAACTGGTTCCAATTTGAAATAAGGCTGCCCAATCAGCACATGTAATAGTTAAGTAGTAATTGTCCTATCATTGTATTGTGCATGAGAGAAGAACACTGGGTTGGTTTCAAATGTAATGCAACAGGCTCTGAAGGGGAACCAAACAAAAGATAATATGTTATGATATTGCATGAGCTTCTCGATGTGGATTGTACTTATCCTCCCACACAGGCTGATAACACCAAGGACTGTGGCCTGTGGTTCTGAGACTAACCCCAGTCATCTGTCCAGGGAAGCAGCTGCTTCAGCCAACCAGCAGTGGAAGAGGTTCAAAACCCTGATTGTTTTTTATCTTCCGCCCTTTCTTCTCCTCTCTCATCTCTATTGATGCAGTGCATTGATTGACCCTTGCTCTATTATTCCTCGTTTCTCTCTCTCTCTCGGGGGGGGGGG
>JAVQIZ010071660.1:0-22376 GCA_036023535.2 Galaxias brevipinnis
TGAGTGATGTGATAAAAGAGAGTTAAATCTTGTCTTTTGTGTCGGAGTGGTTTTCCTTGCCATCATTGAATCTGGGAGAAGTCGGCGTTACTTCAAGAAGTCGGCGATACTTCAACAAAGTTAAGGCACATCCAGTCATTGACTTGCTCAATGCTCTGACACAGCGATTCTATAGTCCTGTGGTCATTTGATGAAAAAGCTATGTATATTTGAGTGTCATGTGGTAGGTGATATTGTTATCACGCATAATTTGTCCCAGCGGGAGCATGTAAAGGTTGAATAGAGAAGGCCCCAAAATTGACCCCTGGGGGACTCCGCGTGTCATATTAATTATCTCAGATACGTAGTTGGCAATGGACACATAGTAGTTCCTGTTTTCTAGATACAACTTAAACCAGTTTAAGACCGTTCCAGATAGTTCAGACCCATCTGGTCCGATCCCACAGAAGAGCTACTGTAGCACAAATTGCTAAATGCTGGCTAAGGTGTTAGAACACAGTGCATCGCAGCTTGCTGCATATGGGGCTGTGCAGCCGCAGACCAGTGAGCTTACCCGTACACTGCCGAAAGCAGCAACAATGGGCATGTGAGTGTCAGAACTAGACATTGGAGCAATGGAAAAAGGTGGCCTGGTTTAATGAATCTCGTTTTCTTTTAGATCATGTGGATGGCTGGGTGTGTGTGTGTCGTTTAGATGGGGAAGAGATGGAACCAGGATGCACTAAAGGAAGAAGGCAAGACGGCGGAGGCAATGTGATGCTCTGGGCAATGTTCTGCTGGAAAACCTTGGGACCTGGCATTCATGTGGATGTTACTTTGACATGTACCACCTACCTAAACATTGTTGCAGACCAAATACACCCCTTCATGGCAACAGTATTGCCTGATGGCAGTGGCCTCTCTCAGCGGGATAATGCACCCTGCCAAACTGCAAAAATTGTTAAGGAATGGTTTTAGGAACATGACAGAGAGTTCAAGTTGTTGACTTGGACTCCAAATTCCCCAGATCTCAATCCCATCGAGCATCTGTGGGATGTGCTGGAACAACAAGTCCGATCCTTGGAGGCCCCACCTCGCAACTTACAAGACTTAAAGGATCTGCTGCTAACATCTTGGTGCCAGATACAACAAGACACCTTCAGAGGTCTTGTGGAGACCATGCCTTGACGGGTAAGAGGTGTTTTGGTGGCATGAGGGGACCTACACAATATTAGGCAGGTGGTTTTAATGTTGTGGCTGATCAGTGTACGTACAACTATACTGCTTTCTGAAAAAGTACGGGGACATGCCTATGTTGTATACCAAGCATCCTTGTTGATTACCAAATGATAGTGGAAAACTCATCTAAACCTTGGCTAACTGAATTAAATGCGCAAGTGAGCTGACTTAATATGTACGTACTTTGCAATGGGAGTACAATGCATCTTTACGGGGGTCCTCATTTCCATGCTAAGCTTTTGTTTGATTTTGCTGCTGAATGGGGATATGCTGTGTCTTTCTGTTTCGCATGGAGCTGGTGTAGAGAAGGATATCCTCTGCATTGTCTTTCCTTGAGTGGAGCTAGCATGGAATTCTCCAGCTGTGGTTGGATAGCTAGCCAAGTAGGCCCACATTGCTGGGCGGTCTGCACGTTTTCTGTTGGAGTTCATCATCTTTCATCACCACCTGAACATTGTGACTTACACACCCAAAACATTGTGCCTCACAGAGCCCCTTACAAAATTGCAGTGGAAAGTTTTCAATGAAACTGACCATGTTTTGGACAACAGGACAGTGCTTGTGCCCTGTAAGATCAGCAATACAATTGCCGATAATGTCTTGCCCTGCAATTGATCAACTATTGGTTATGAAACAAAAAACAAAAGACGTCAACTTGCTCACAGCAATGCACCATTTCCAGTGACAAGCTCTTGTAGTAACTGGGGTAGATACACATAAGGCTTATTCATCAAAACTGCCTTTGTGGTAGTCTAAATTAAAGTTGTTGAATAACCTTTGTAGTCCATAACCTGGGCTGATATAAGAGTTATATAGGACAATATTATACAGTCTGTCTGACAAAAGTGACTGACAGAACGACTGGCTGAGGTATCTAAATGTTTCTTGGGAAGCGGGTTGCTTGTTTTAATGTGGATTGTGCAGAGGGTGCACTCTCTCACTCTACTGTGTCACTAGTGTGGTGCAGAGTGTTTCCAAGAGATAGCATAATAATATTGATTGTTAAGATAAGAGTGTTATTCTTAACTTTTGAAGTGTATTACATAATCATTTCTACAATGACATTATCTGTTTGTTCATTTCTTTTGGCCTTTGTTCATGATTACAAGTTTATACTTGTGTTATGTTGTATATCTCAATATTATTGAATTCGTATCTGCTAAATATGTTTTGTTGTACTAAAATGTCACAGTTGAAATATAATTGTTACATTTATGCTGCTAAAAGTCACCTCCCACAACCTTATTTGTGATTCTTTCCTCCTTCAAACGTTGATCGGGTAAGCACCTCAACAGGTAAGGCTTAGGCCTCTTACACAATGTCTGCTTCTTTACTTCAGGTCTGCGTCAGTGTCTTTAATGAAGTGTGAGGATGCTTCAGTTCGTCGCAGGTTAATGCGGGGATTCCCCTAGTGGAAGGACGTCACCGTGTTCAATAAAAGGTCTGGAGTGATCGGAGCTGGCGCGAGTAAGGTTGATTCAGATGAAAACAAGTGAAAAGCCTTCTTAGCAAGCAGAAGAAAGATCCTTTGCTAATAATCCAGCTAATGTTTTCAAAGAATACTGACACAACACAGTTGTTTCAGAACATATTGGTTTTTTAGCTTTTAGTAACAAAAACAATAGGTTTGACCACACAAACATCATCTACAACTTTAGGTAAGAATTGTTACATGGTTATGCTATATCACACAGTGAAGCACCTCCCAACAACTGCTTCCCAAGAGAATAAAGACACTGGTGTATAGCTTTATCCAGAACATACATCCCCACTGGAGTATTGTACAAAAAGCCAATATACAGAGACAATGTACAGGCGCCGTCAATCCAAGATACAGTGCAACAAAACCAAAACATTTAGACGGTACTGTGCGAAATGACAGATAGGGGGCAATGTAGAGAAACGAAACAGGAGAGGGCAGGAAAGACAACAAGATAGAGCGCGAGAGAAGAGAAAGAGACAGTGAGAGAAATAGTGTCTATGGTTCTTCAGGCCTCTCGAGTCAGTCCTCCAAAAACATGCATGTCACACACATCATAATAAAAGCCAAGAGTTTTTTTCTTTTGTGAAACGTAAACTTTTGTAACTGGTGTTTTTGTACATTTTCCAAAGGATATATTGGACTCCTTAGATGTGTATTTCTCAGTCTCCCAGACATAGATTATCAGTTAGAAATAGTCACTAAACATATAAGGATGCACAGGCTCTGATAGCTACTGATATAAACACTGTACATGTAAAATATCAGAACCAGTTGACTTTATTTGAGCCTTTTTTGTAGCAATAGGCATGTTGGGTTAATTATGCATTTTGGCATGTTCTATTTGAAATGATGTCCTTTGTTGAACATGTTTTTTTATGTTCCAAAGTTACATATGCATTGATGTGCTGATCAAAATGAATGGTCATCTGTTTTCCCTCCCAAATAACTTAGCTAAGCATTTTATTGACACCTTTTACATCATCCCCTCATAAACTTCCATGGTTTAGGGCTTTAATTAACTGATATGCTATGTGGTAACATAACATTTGATCTGAAGCAGATAAGGAATTTCATAATGAACCCTCAAATATATACTCTGTATAGAAAGTAAATATATTCACACACATTTTCTTCAATAAATCTTTTCTTATAGTATATCTTTATGAGTCAAAGCATCACATCTATATATCTATATTTATATATATATATATATAGTACCATTCAGTCAGAACAGATTTAAAATGGTTTTGTGGATAAGCGAGGATAGACACATATTCAAAATGTGAGAATGTAAATATCGGTCTCACCGTAGTCTTAGAGAATAAGACAATATTGGACAACACATGTGTGACCGGCAAAATAAAAATATAAAAACTTTTAAATTCATTTTATGTTAGCTTTACACAGCAGTACAAGGGCAAGGCCCTATAATCTCTGTAAACAGAGTGTGCCATCTTGTCCATGTCATAAAGTTCCCTGTGGCTGAGCATCCACTGTCCTCTGTCGAAAAACAAATAGACTTAATCTGTACAATTGGCATAGGAACATGTGATTCCTGCACTTTTTATTTTGGTTGTCATCTCCATCATCTTTATGACCGTCCCCTTCCACTGTAGAAGTAATCCATCTTGGTGCTGTGAGCGAGCAACAAACTGATCTCTTGTGACAATCGAGGGACCCACAGGAATAACATGAATAAGTTTCATGCAGGACAGGGAATGAGGCTTTGCTCTCGCCACCGGGTCTGTCACAAAGCGACGAAGGAACGCCATCCTTATAGGGCAGTGTTTGACAGGAGGCCAGGCCAATTCTCTGGCCTAAACAGTACTCTCCATGACCCACTCCGAGCTGTCCACGGTGCACTTGCTCCCTGCCAGGTCACCCTCCTCATCACACTGCAGCAGCATGCCGTTTACAGATAGGCTCCTCTTAGTCCAGATGCTGCTGATGCGCCGCGGGTAGCTGCAGAGCTGTGCTGCGCTGGAGCCCGACGTGTCGCCCATGTCGAATGACTGGCTCCTCCTTGGTTTGGAGTCCAGAGGCAGCATTAGGAGCCGGCTGAGCCGTGAGTCTAAGGCCCGGCCCAGCAGGGGCTCCCGGTCCGTGGGGGGCCGAGTGGCCCCGAGCACAGAGCCGCCCGAGGGCCCTGGCTCTCGGCCCTGCGTCCCCCGCAGATCCAGGGAGGTGAAGGCTCCCAGTAGGTGGTCCAAGTTGGGCCGGGCCTTTGAGGGGGCTGCAGACCTCCATATGTTGGCCAGGGTGCTGTTGGGGCTGTACGAGTCCCCGGCCAGTGACCCCGACGAGGAGGAGGAGGTTGTGAGACTGCTCTGCAGGGAGCCGCACTTGAACTCCACCACCTCGTCCTGCAGGGTCACTTTGGCCTTCTGTTTGGGCTGCTTCACCTGGGACACAGGCAGGGGCAGCGGCACCCCATTCTGGCCCAGCCGACCCCCGTTGGTCTGCGAGTGGGTGTCGCTCACGCTGGTCAGCTTGCCGGCCGGCGGCTCGCTGTCGCCGGCCTTGTAGCGCAGCATGAGGATGACGATGAAGACCAGCAGGGTGGCCACGATGACGCCGCCCACCACCAGGATCATGGTGCCCCCCAGCAGCTGGCTGGGCAGGGACTGGCACTGGGTGTAGTCATCCAGGGTGAAGAACTGGTCGCAGCCCACCACGTTGGTGGCTGTCAGTGTGGTGGCCGTGTCGTCCCAGGCCGCCAGGACACACAGGTCATAGCGCGTGCCTGACACTAGGTTGGTCACCAGGAAGGCTTTGCTGGAGGCCGGGATCATCCTTCACAGAGAGAGGAAAAAAAGAGAAAATGCTAAGCAGGTTAATGACCGTGGAAAAGATAATGGGAGCTCTTCTCAGTAATAGTACAGCGCCACACCGATATTTCAGATAATGTCACCGGCAAAGCTATAAAAATAGAATCACGCTGTAAAAATGTATGTGCTGCGCCATCCGCCATATTGAAAGTTACACATTTAAACACACAAAGATAAAACTTAGGGGTAGGATAGTGCGTGACACAATTTTGTCATAAAAGGGGCTGATGTTTGTGTGCATTCCCTAGGAACACTCCAGTTTTCAGTCTCTTGGTGGACGGTGCTTCCACAGACAGCCAGGAGTAATTGGCTTTATCTCTTTACACCATCTGTCCTTCTGCAGTGAACAGATGGTCCAGTTAATATCTGAGGCTTGGAGCAGAAAGAAATATACACAAAAAAAAGAAAAGGCAAGAGAAAACATAGACCCTCATGTATTGGGCAGTGTCAGATACCTCTAGTGGTCAGACGCTGTTTCAATAGCCAAGCGGTCCTGCCAATACTGAGGGCTTTCAGGCACTTTGCTGGCTCATTACATCTTAGTCCAGCTTTCTCAGTGGTCCGGTCTCAAATTCCCCTGAGGGAAAGACCTGCCTACCAGAGTACAACATGAGAGATACCGTCTAGATCCAGGGCTAACTGTTCACTGAACTGACAGCTGTCCTAAATGACATCAGATACAGGCCAGCTCAGGTCATGAAGTGGAGTTCTTAAAGGATAGCGCCATACACCAAAGCCTGACTTGATTTATTTGTATTGCACTCAAACAATAATCACACAACTCACCCTCTCAACATTAACAAGATATACAAAAGCAATAAAGTTCTATTTCCCTTCCTGGGTTTTCTGAACCTTTGGTTTCTTATCGTACCGAAACAGAGATTTAGTGAAGAACGGCAACAACAGGGTGCTTCTTCATTGTCAGTTTAAACGCAATCTTTTAAAAATTGGAAGAGTCCCGGTAACGTTGACTGCTTTATGTCTTGACAGAAAGTGCACGACATACAATAAAAACTTTCCTGAAAAATGTGGTGCACTGGAACAACTCTTCATCAGATTGTAGACATAAACTCCACACCTCCTCTTTAAATCATCTTGTGATGGTCCCAGGCGGCCTTCACCAACCCCCTGTTTAAAAATTACTGTTCCAGCCGTGCCGTCTATTACACCATAATAATTGCCTGCCGGCCATCGTCAGCAACATCTTATAGCTCACTGACCCCTTTGCCAGGAGCTGCTCTTTCCTGTGTCTGTGTCGGATTCATTTCAGCCCATCTGCGTTGACTGCCTAATTCAGTTTAATTCAAATAGATAGGGACAAAGTGGAACTCACGAGAAATGTCTGCCAATGCTTATCCTTAGTAGATACAACTTTTTGTCCCCTCCCTCAGGCTGCAAAAGGCAATTTAGAGAGTGCACTGCCTTGGTTACAGTGACAGCATGAGTCCATAGCATTATCAGAGAGAGGAGGGAGATAGATAGATAGAGAGAGAGTGAGAGAAAGGGCAGAGAGAAAGAGCAGAAAGACAGACAGAGATAAAGGGATAAAGAGAGAGAGAGAGCGAGAAAGAGAGAAAGAGAGAGGGGGAGAGAGACAGAACTAGAGAAAAGTCTTCCCCGCATTCAACGAATTTCCTCAGTTGAAAAGAAAAGGAACTGACAAAACAAATAAACAAATCATTATTCGGGGATGCATTTCCTTTCAACAATCATTAAACTATTTTGAGGCTCATTTCTTTCCGCGGCTGCAGAGGACTTGGGTTGCTCAGACATAATTCATTCTTGGTATTGATTTCTTAAGGCCGACTTTCTCTGGCCCAATGCAGACAAGGTCACGCCGAACCGTCTCCTGCTCCATTGATTCAACCTAAACATCAGGGGGTCCGGGAAATGTGACTGTGCTTACATAAGCAAAATCCCTAATGGGCTTTCAACGGGCTGCTCTTCGCCCCACCATTCCTCTGGTGCTGCAGCTGTATGCTAGGAGATTAAATGGGCCGTAACGCTTCGTCTGAGTCCATACCCTTGAGTGTATCCTGGATGCAATAAAACAACTCCTTATGCTAACTATAACGGATGAATGCATTAAAACGAAAGATGGAGCCGGGAAGTTGGAGAAGCAAAAGCCATGCAAATGTCTGTCTCACCTCAGGCCCGTGGTTTGTGTTACAGTGTCGGCCAGTATTGGTAATGATGTAGTGTACCTGCGCTCAGTGCTGTGGGCTCCCTTTATGGCCGTGCTGCATTTCCCCCTTGCGCTAACAGACTTACATACGGGGGTTGTCACTATACCAAAAGCTTAGACGCTGTGAAATCGTCCGGCTAAAAACAAGGCAGTTATACAGCGCAATACCCTAACCCTAAAGAGCGCAAATTAAAATCTAATTTGCATAAGTCCAAACAACCCAAGCCCAAGCTTTCTTTCAGGTTTACACAGTTACTATTAATGTAGATATGTGGCTTCTCAGCAAATGGAGGTTTTATGACAAAATGACACATGAAGTAATCCTATTACGGGACAAGCCATTAAATGTAGATCCTTTCTATGTTGTGAACTTCTGAAAACGATATTAAGTACGTTATACCGGGAAATTATTCTGACATTTCATTATGGTTAGTGCTTGACAAGACCCGCCCACTGATTTCTTCAGAGTAGGTGAAGTAAAGATGAGAGCATGTTGGAGCCAATAGTACACTCACTACATTCTAAAGCTCAGCTAATAGCCAATAATAGTAGCCCTAGAAACCAGCTATCATTTAAAAAACAAAGCACCTCTGGGAGGAAGAACCATGAGCATTCCATCACCTAGCATGACACACTCAAACCATTGTGTGGAAGAGCCCTGCTCGAAGGCATTACTGTGACTCAACTGATATCACGGAAGGTCTGCGCCTGGCACACGCCTTCCTTTACTTAAGCCATATACAGCACCTTCATTCTGCTTCATCACCTCTTACATCAGTCTAATGGGTTCAGAGAACACACTTAACCTATGCATGATCAGACATCCGCCTATGCCTTTTACCTGCTGCCCAGCCAGCCGCAGTGCCGATCTGATCACCTTCAAAGTTTAGCATTTGCATACAACGTGGATAGCAATGTCTTTCTTAGCAGCGATAAGCGAAGTAATAAATTGGATCTGAATATGGTAAAGAATTTGCATATGAAGAGACAGCCAGATAGTACCTCCTGTAGTTATACAGTGAAAACGAAAATCTCCATAATCCAAAATCCAAAACAGACTTGAAGATATGGGGAAATATGGCTAGGAAAAGGTTATAGCTCTATGAAGGCTAAAGCTAAAATGATCTGCCTCTGTGCAGGTTCTAACAGGGTAACTGATTTTTAAATGGCATTAAGTAATTGGATTTTCTTTCTGGCTGGTTTCGCATACATCCTGAGATGTGCTGCTCGGCATGAGCCTCATAAAATGCTTTTTCAGCCCCATCAAATGTGTGCTGGATTGGGAGAAAACCCACCAATCCAGCTTAGGAACTCCCTCGGCTATGGACTACTAAACATAATCGAGCCCTGCACAACACAGCACTTAGTGAGATAGACGTCAGTTGGTAAAAAGCAAGCCAACGGGAAGAGTTGTTTTGCTGCTTAACGGTTTGATGGAAAACGGAGGCTGCTTCGCAGATAGATGGATTCCCTAGGATCAACAACCACCGTTGCTCACCATTATGGAAAGCTGAATAAAAACAATGCCACTTTCTTGGGCTGGTGAAACGGATACAGGGTGTTTTTTCGTGTTGGGTAAACAGCATCATTCAGTGTTTGAGTAAAACACATCTGTCTTTGCGAAAGCCAGGAGACAAATGTTTCTAATGCACACAAAACAAGTCAACGGCCGTGCTGGAGCTGTTTTGAGCCATTCTTCATACAACATAACATATTCAATTATTTGATAAGTCCCATCTATTGCGTGCTTTTGCTATCCTCTAATGGTATGTGGTGTGTGGGTGAGCTGAATGAGCCGTATTACCTGTAGATCAGGACTTCGTCGTCGGAGCAGTTGTACTGCAGCTGGTACATCTTCACCTTGGGGGCCGTCTTGCTGACAAACCACCTGACCAGCGCCGAGACGGCCGTCACCTCGGAGACCGTCACCACCTTCTCCGGCTGGCTCTTGGGTGCCCCCTTGCTGACCCTGGTGGTGCCGGTGATGTCCGAGAGGCGGGACTTGGGCTGGGCGGGCTGGCCCGTGCCGTTGCTGAGGTGGGGGAGCTGGATGATGGACACCTCCACCGAGGCGGTGGACTCCCCGGCCACGTTTGCAGCGATGCAGGTGAAGGTGCCGTAGTCCTTGGAGGTGGTGATCAGGATGCTCAGCGTGCCATTGCTGTGCACTGTGGTGCGGCTGGTGTTGCCCAGCAGCTGGTCATCAGGGGCGATCCAGTGGATCGTGGGGACGGGGTCGCCCATGGCCTCGCAGCGTAGACTGGCCGTCTGGCCCTCCAGTACCAGCATCCTGTGGGTGTGCTGCGTGATGAGGGGGGGCTGGCACAGAAACTCCTCCTCCTTCACGTACCAGAAGTAGCGGCCCTTCAGGCTGGGAGGCGAGGCGCAGGTCTCCAGGTCGTCGTCTCTCTCCAGTCGCCGCAGCCACAGCACCTCGCAGTTGCAATGCAGGGGGTTCCCACCCAGGCTGAGGGACAGCTGGGGAGCGTACGGCGTGATGGCCAGCTCTGTGTCCTGGGCCCGGGCGAAGATCGGGTCCGGGGGCAGCTTAGCCAGCCGGTTGGAGGTAAGGTCCAGGCGGGCCAGCCTCTCCAGGTTGGTGAAGGTGCCCTCTGGGATGAAGTCCAGCAGGTTGTGGTCCAGGCTGAGCTGGTGCAGGTTGACCATCTGCCGAACGGAGCTCCAAGGCAGGGACCTCAGGTTGTTGTAAGACAGGTCCAGGTCCTCCAGGGACTGTGCCAGGTCCTCCAATGCCCGGTCGTGGATGCGCCCCAGCTGGTTGTTGTTGAGGATGAGGTGCTGCAGGTTGACCAGGCCTCCCAGGTCGTCGGGGCCTAGCTCCACCAGCCGGTTGTTGTCCAGGTGGAGCGAGCGCAGCGTCTCCAAGTCCCCAAAGGAGAAGGGCTGAATGTAGCTGATGGTGTTCCTGGAGAGCGTTAGGTCCACCAGGTCCGTCATGTTGACAAAGTCCTGCTGGGTGATGCGTATGATGTAGTTGCCCCCCAGGCGCAGCTCTACTGTGCCGCGATCGATGTCCGAGGGAACGAAGAGGAGGCCTTTGGACGGACACAGGGTGCCCAGGGACTCGGACAAGTTCTGGCAGACACAGTATTTGGGGCATGCATGGGCCATCATCACCGCGGTTCCCAGGACCAGCAGGCAACAGAGGATGTGGTCCATGGTAGAATCACACAAAGGAAACTGACAGAGGGAGAAAAAAGAGAGAGGAAAAAGATTAAATAAAACGATGGGGAATTTTATAGTGGTAGGTTGAGACCTTTGTACTTTTCATAAGGCTCCGTTTGTATTGTGTATTTTACTGTAAACTTCCATAACAGTAGTGCAAGAGGACTGGGTTTTTCAAAGCCTTAATTGATCATTCCTTCCAGGGTCATTTGGACGTTGAATTAATCTAAATACTTTGATCTAGCTCAACAGCTGTCACCATCCAGCAGCATTATGGGATACATTCCATCGTATTTGTCAGTGTGGCTTATGGAGTGTGTGTGTGTGTGTGTGTGTATGTGTGTGTGTGTGTGTGTGTGTGTGTGTGTGTGTGTGTGTGTGTGTGTGTATGTTGGAGGAAAAGCCGGACATGGTAAATCAACTAAAACACTTGGCATATAATGTTTTCAACAGGGCTGTTACAGTCAACAACATTGCATTCAATGAATGATTAAAAATAAGAATGGAAACGTAGGCTCCTGTGTGATGACCAAATAACGTAGTCTTTCAATTTATAATTCATGCAAAGAAAAGAAAGAGCCAATCATCTTCAAGGCTCTGCTCTGGAATGACCTATCATGTGCTGTCTCCACAGGACACCATGGTGCTCCATAAGAATTATGCGACCCAGGTCAATTTCCACAGTGGTTTTGGTACTTAGGTTAATATTATGCTGTAATCACAATGTAATCTGGTTGTCAGAAACTTCACTGCAATGGCTCAAAGTTTAAAGCATTGAGCAGCAGGCACTTGACACGTGGAAACTGGTGATATTAACTAGACACCAAGCTCTGTAATCTTTAATGGATATAATATAGAGAACTGAATGAAGGTAAATTTGCGTTCTGCTGCGATCCAATTGAATAGGAAAAGTAAAATTCCTGGAACACGGCCGCTTATTTCAGACAACTGAATGTGTAGTTACAAGGAACGTTAATGGTGCTGTTCTCCACCCTCCACCCAGTCTATGTCTCGCTTCATTCATCTACTCTGACAAAGTCAGTCACACATAGATATTAAAAACACACAGACACACACAGAGTCATAGACACACACACACACACACACTGCAGCAACTCATTTTCCAATTGAAAGTTATTATTCACAGAGGTACTATACAAAAATACTTGGTTTCCGGCAAATACGGAAATAATCGTCTCTTTCTTTGCTATTGCAAAAGAAAAAGACACACACCCACACAAAAAAAGGGATTTCCATATAAAGTGGCCTAGCCTATAAAGAAGCGGCTTTCCTGAATTGATTTCCACTCCATATGTATTTATATTGACTCGGGCTGAATACAAATATCTTCCAATACATAAAGCATCTTCTTTTGTCCTCCATAAGTTCAAAGTTGCTAATCAATGCCCGGGTATAGTGCAATGGGAAAGCTGTTAGAGAAGGATAAGGAAGGACCAGGAGGACCCTGAGGGAAAGACTGTACATTGACGTGGAGCAAGATAACAACACGGCATCACTAGGTCATAGGAAATATAAATAGGAGCATTTCATCAAGAGGATAACATGGGCCTACGCTATAAGACTCTTAAATCACTCGGTCAGAGTCAAGGGCACAGACCCTATGGCGGACGGATGGATCGGAGGTCAGGGAGTACGGGGGGGCCAGAGAGATGTCCCAGTAAGCCAAGCATGGCAGCCGTGCAGGTGGCTCTTTAATTTGCTCTGAACACTCAGGACAGGAGTAATCAGCCAAGGGCCTTGATGTGCACACCCATCACAGCTGCTGACAGGCAGGGGAACAGGGGCGCTCGGAGCCTTCGGCTGCCTGCCGCCACCCTCTGCATTCAAACAGTAGACAATCACACAGGGCTGCTCCCTCGAGGTGAAGGGAGGAAAAACACCATTGTTACTGGAAATACGTTTGATACAAAGCTTTCTTTCCCAATGTACTTCGGCGAGCAAAGGTTATACCGTTTCTATGCACGCCTTTTCATGCTCCTTTGTGTCAAGGGTGTGCCAACACAGACGCATAATTTGCTTTCATGTTGAACAGGCCTCATTGAACCACAAATTGGATTCTCAAGTAGAATCGTATGCATTCAAGCTAATCTCTCCTGAAGACGGAAAATGAAAGATTCGAGGAGCATCTCAGGGTCAAGTGCAAGTCTGCTGATGCTCAAAGTTGGAGAAAGGCTGGCTCAGGCTATGAGCATTTAAAAAAAAAAAACGTCAGTGTCAAATATAGTGCTGTACAGCGCAATCTGTTCTTCACACGTTCATCCTTTCCTCTTTCCGAGTCTGACGACGGAAACGGATGCCGTGTTTCCGGCTACTTTCCATCATGCATTTCTTCATCTTTTCTCCAACTTTAAATGACGATATCTGGTGTGACGAGCACAGCTTCCCCCAGTCACATTCAGAGACACGAAAGTCGGTCTAAGGCCCTCAATCTGGCTGTCGTGCCTTTTGTGTGGGGAGTAGCAGCGGCAGCAGCAGAAGCGGGATCAGACTTCCTGACGCTTCATCTAATCTCCTGGGAGAGGGGCTCCATATTAGCATGCTCCTCCTAGCGGGCTTTGTGAACAGCTCTAAGTAGCTTTCAGACCGGGGGGAAGGGGGAAGGAATCTGCCTAACACATCCTCCAGCCTTCTGACTCTGCAAAACCTAGCTTTGGGTGTGTGCACTTTGGCGGATGAATGCCCAGCTTGATGAAGACAGTCCGACTGTGGGGGGGGGTGGGTGGATGACTGCCACCTAGGGAGAGACGCGAGGCCATTGGTCCACAAGTGGACAGTATTCAGTGGGCAGAGAGAGGCCAGTCAGGCACAGTGGGTCACTCGGCGTGTTAAACCAAGCATTCAACTGTGGCGACCGACCGCCCAACTCACACTTACTCGCTCTCTCTGTAACACAGAAACACACACACACACACACACACACACTCATCACACTCTATAAAGCCGTGCACTTTGCGACGTGTCGTTTTTTGCTGCAGTACCATTTTAAGTCCCTCCCGCATGGCTGCGTGGAAATTTCTCCGGGAACACCGATCTCATTTATCAAAAGTGACAGGTAGGGTTTTCATAACAGCTACCCGGGGTAAAGATCAGCTTATTCAGCTAACGAAGAGAAAGAAAACACTCCTGTCTTTGCATAGGCCTGTCTCACCCATGTTAAAAAACCCTGTCGGAGTTCATTCGGAGGCGGTGGCTCCCTCTCCTGCACACCTCTCCTCTGGTGAGGCCTGAATCGCACTTCCTGCTGGAGGCTCCAATCTAAAGATTATTACTTTCTGTTGGCAGCGGGAATGACACAGTGAAATTGCCTTTCTATTGTGCGGCTAATTAACCTCGCTGGCTTTGAACACTTTCCCGGACACTTTTTTTTTTTTTGTTGCTGTTTCAATAGACACATGGTTGCTACGTTTCCGATGCGGACATTTTATTTTTGAAGAGTTGCCCTTTTGAAAGGGAAGAAAATGCTTTTGTCGGACAGAAAGAGAAAGTTTGAGATGATTTGCAGTTAGGAGGAGCTCTACAAAGTGAAAGATCAATGTACAGAGGAGCCTTGTTTTCCCTGGCAGAATTGAGCAGGTTGACCGCGCCTGTCAGGTATTCAACACCAGCCTCCATCCTTCCTGCACTATAGATCACATTGCCACAGATCAGTGAGCTTCATGGCCGAGCTGCTCGCTGGAGAATACTGGGGCCGAGATAACAGCCCGCAATGAGAGGTCTTCTCAAATGCCAGAGCAGTCAAGCAGGGGGTAATATACAGCCGGAGCGTACCAGCATGGGTACTAAATAGGCAAAGACTCGCTCTTTCTGTGGCACACCTGAAAAATCACCTATTTGCATCAAGATCCACACAGCCCCAGATTTACAAATTTATCCAAAAATGCAAGTCTCAATATTCTGCATTCATGGCTGCCAAGAGGACCAGCTACTTGGGAGATAGAGTGGTTTGTGTTTGTTGGTGTATATGCCCATTTGACACACACAGTAAGACCATTCCATCAGGTTCAGTCCCCCAGCTCAGCTCCGCCTGACTGGGCTAGCCGGCCAGCTGCAGTTAGCCCATCTGCCTGGCTCTCCCGACGGCACCATCCTCCTCGGCTACCTTCACCCCTAGACCCGCCTAATGAGACACTAATACAATTAAGAACTTTAAAGAGCGCCTGAAAAATACGCTCTGACAAATACACATTGTTAATCTCTCTGGGAGGGACCAAGGTGCTCCCAGTGGTGAGAATTTAATCAGAAGCTGCCTGCCCGGGGCGAACAAGATAAGCACGGCTGTTCTGTACATCACAGAGAAGCCAGGGGGAGGACTGAGTGGAGGAGAGTGAGCAAAGTCAGCTGGTCAGAGTCTGTGCTAAAAAATGCCCTCTAAGCCACCCAGCAAGTCTATTTCCTCTGCTGTAAAGGTACATCTTTGAAGCGCCCCTGCCACATGAACAACACTCCTCAGCAGCAACTTATCTGAATAAAGAGGGCTTCATTTGCTGCACTTTGAACTGGGACTATACACTGAACCTTATGGTTTTAGCTAAGCAAGGCACATCGTCTTCTCTCTGGTAGAAACAGCTTGGAGAGTACAGCGTCTCTACTAGCTTGGTCTCTTTAAACAATGGTGTGGACTCTTGCTTTCTCTCTTTCTCAAGTTCTTTTTTTCGCTCTCCCTCCCTCTCTTTATGAGTGGGACCTGAAGTGCAGACTACGCTCTTATCTGTGTGTGTCAGATGGTTTCCCAAGTCCTCCCACATATAAACCTTCAGGCGCAAAACCACACGCACACACTGGATGCTCACAGCTAGACCCATACAGGGTCAGTGACGATCACGTACAAAGCGAGCGGGAGAAAGGCATAGAAGCACACAGGTAAACAGAAACGGACAATGGAAAATTAGTGGCCGGTGATAAAAAAGGGACCCATATTCACCATTTACACAGATTATTACACGGTGGTGGGCGCAGATGGAGGTGGTGATGATGATGATGATGATGATGATGATAAAGATGTCTCATTGATGTTGCTATTACATTACCTGCCACACACGCACTTTTCATGTGGAATAAAAAGGAAACACTGTCGGCGCATGAGAGAAAAAAAATTTAAAAGTTTGGGCTTCTGATGAGTGCCTTTTGCAACATTATACCCAGTACCATGTGGATGTTGTTGGCCTCCTTGTAGCTGCCAGAGAGATAATAGGGCCACCGTCATTAGTTCAGGGAGTATTATGTTCAACTCTGCACTTCACAGCCAGTCATGATAAAAGGCCGATCTTATCCAGTGAGCTCAAGCCTTTCAAGTAATCAAAAGGAGAGGCGACATTTATTTTTAGCTTTATAAATCTTATATAAGCTTTTTTATGTAGATTAGAAATGCTTAAAGCACAGCCAGCTCTCAAACAGACACTGCCGTTGTTGACTCCATAGCATCTATAGCTCCGCTGGCACACCCAGTGTAACAAGGTCATCTAGATTGTCGTTTTGTAAATGGCTCGAAGCAGTGGAAGTGATTTGCCTGGAGAAGATCAATGGGATCCTCCAATGGGTTCCTGGATTTGCCAAACAACACACTGAGCAGAAACTGTGTCCCACTTTCCAATGTTTGCTGTTTGTTAAGCTGGCTTTTGTTGAGGTCCTTCACAGGACTTTGAAGGGGACTTAGGAAGCACTGGACTGCCGCTGCTTGCAGTAAAAAAAAAAGATTAATTATCCCATAAAAATAATTATCGACAGAGTACAGAGCAATCTCTAGGTAATGAGAGCAATTAAACCAGGATGAAATATTAATAGGGCCGGGTACGACTTTACTGTAGTCTGCCAAGTCAATACGACACCCGTAAATCTCACGCTTTTCCCTGAGAGGGTATGCGAGTTCAGTGAATGCAACTGCCGTTCATAGGGAAACGGAGGCTGCATACAGAAAGTTAGAGGCATAAATTGCCCCGAGCATGGGCTTAGCGTAAACTAAATTCTTTAACAGCCTTTGTATTTATGCCTGGCCTTCCACTGTAACCATAAGTCAAGAGAAGTGTGGCCACAGGCGTTGGTCGGTCGTGATCTGGATGAGGGTACAACAACGCCACGTTTTCTATTTGGTACTGCCACGCACAACCCTAAACCTGCAATCCTAAACATACTATGTAGGTCAAGCTCAAGACAGCAATGTGGCGAGATTAAGTGCGGTAGAGCATAGTGTCAAAGGAGAGCTACCCCATTTTGTATATATATATTTATAAATATATTTATTTTTTTGACTGAACTGGAATTACAGTGCTGCAATAAATAAATAAATAAATGTACAAAAACAGATGAAAAAGCCAATATGAAAAGCTCTCAGTGGAATGTAAACCATACCGGCGGAATGATAAGTCAGTCGGCGAGTGATGATGTGGCATTGCACAGTGAAATTGGAAACAGAAAAAGAATTAATTATGTAGACACTGTGGGAGGGCAAGTTGTTATGGCAGCAGATTTTCTATTAAGTCGTACCTATCTAGGGGACTCTGTACTTCACGGCAGAGACTGCGAGGCTGAGAGGGCGATGGTCTCTTACGCCGAGACCTTTTTCATGAGAGTTTAACTATGACCTACAGAATAACAGAAAAACCATGCATGATTTGTAGGACTGTACACATCAGTAGACATACATTACAATGGCTTTCATTAAAGTTAATCTTTAAAAAATGCAAAAAATTAAAAAGGTCTGTCCATCTAACGGCCAGTCAACACTTCCGTTCCCTCGACAAGATCCTTGTAGGAAGCTGGAGCAGGGGGGGTTCCCCAAGAGTGGTGGCAGCTCGGGGGAGGAGGTAAATCCCCGTTTGTGTTCTCCAGGTGTCGGTGACAGTAATCCCCCAGCGGACGCCGCACGCCACCGCTGTGAGGCCAGGCCCGATGGTGAATATAAAGGCTGCCACCGCCATTATCAACCATCATCCTCCCGCCTGTCGTCTTAGGCATGGTGACAGATGCCACGAGGATCAGCCAGGCCTCCTCTGTGCATCCTGCAGTGGTTTAGCAGCACGGGGGCAAGACAGGGAGGCCACGGTTCAATGATAACGCTGATGTCACCACGGCAGGCCAGGGGGGGGGGGGTCTACACAGGCTGTAGCCTCTTGTCTTTTCGGAAAATTAAACTTTCTATTTGAATTTATTGTGAAAAGAAATTACTATTGGGTGTTTAGGGGAACTGCGTTTGTGCACGGAGAGAGAGAAAAAAAAAAAAAGAGAGAGAGAGTAGGACGCATTAAGGGAGCCCACATAAAACAGTGAGCGGGTGGGTCTGCGCTTTGTGGCGTATCAAAGCTTCCTCTGCCACAGCAAGTGTTTATCCCTTTGCTCTCCCACTCCTCCTCCACTGGTTGGCCACGGCGTCCCGCTGCTGGCATTAAGACGGAGAGGGATTAACGGCCTTCCTCCTCACCCAGGCCCAGCTCTGCACTCCCAACAACAGGGGAACTATCCAGAGCATTGCTGCGGTAAACCTACGCACGGCTGTCAGCGTCAAATAAACTAATCCTCTTTGGATGGGGACCAGGCACCTCAGAGATGAGCAAACAGGGCAGAGACGATCCATTCGAAACACAACACTCCAATGAGGCACAAAGCAAATGGCGCCGAGCCAATTGAGAGGCAGAGGTTTTCTCTTCATAGATAACACACTGGATCTGGGGGACGACGAGGATACCCTGAGAACAGTCAAGGAAATGTCTCTATAAAAGGGATGACAGGTTGACACACACTCTACAGCTATGACCAGAGCATGAGAACGAAGCAGAGACATGAGAGAACCTGCGTGACTAGGTGTGAGGCAAAGCGAGACGTGAGACGTGAGTTTGCGCGTGTCTTTGTGTGTGTTCCGTGGCATTCTGTGAGAGGGCCTCTGCAGGCTGAGCTCTGACAGCCGACAGTGACCATATGGCAGTTCACTGTGAGAAGAGGAATGTCTGTGGTGATGCCAGGTCTTCTCTGCTCGGTTCTTCTTGGCCCTCGCCCACAAAATACTAAGCCACCAGATTTACATGGCCGTTCCTAGCCGTGCGGATGAATACATGCAATTGTGTCCGTTCACTCCAACACACTATGTAAACAGCACAGGACATAATTTAACAGACTAGTTTTCAAAGAAAAGGACAATTGAATTCAAATCTACTATGAGGGGAGTTATCTTAAATGTATTTTTTTTACGCTAATGGTGCAAATTGTGGCAACACATTCTGAGTAGCATAATTGAAAAACTGAAAATTTTTTATCATGTCAGAGTCAAATTATCTTGCTCGATTACCCCCATGTAATAAATAATTTGTGTTTGTCAAGAGGTTCCACCATAATTCTACCTTGGACGTGTTACCAATTAACCTTGGCAGTGCACCTGATTTAAATCGCCGCCGTGGTAACAGCATCCCATTCTGTGCCTCTGACAGCACACTAATCAAGTTCAATCTGAATGATAGACAGTGACCAAATCTAGCCCACCGGGATTATGGATGTGCTTTTTTTCCAAGTCATCAATGATTGAGTGATGTCAGAAACAAAATCCAGTGTCAATGTCAGCCTAAAATTGTTTTATTTTTCTCTACGTTTCTTTCTGCGGAATGCTCCTATATCCTTGCCTTACCTGTATTGTAATTTCTTTAATTAGGGGTCTTTGAAGTGTCACCACATATGAACCTATTGTTTTATTCGTAGACATTTATTATTATCTATGCAGTGTAACTAAAGTGCAGTGTTAGAGTAATATTTCCTTTCTTGGAAAATATGCGATGTGTCTGTGGCTGAGAGGTTAGGGTAAGCCCCCATTTGTCTTTCAATATAATATGAGTGTTCAACTGTATGGCTTTTTTTTTAACCAATCAATTAAAATTCCTTTTAAAAGGCATGGGAGGGTTTTTAGCACTGAGAGTGATAGCTTTTGACAAGGTTTAATACGATGTTTTACCCCCGTGATCCTGCCATCGCTTTCTGTGCCCTCGAAGAATCAGAAAAGCTCTACTAAAGCTGTTGCAGTCATTATAGTCATTTTGGTGATTTAGAGCTACTGTCGTCAAGTAGAGTGCACAAAGAACATGACAAGTCAGTTGACAAGCATGTGCGTCAATAGGCCTGTTTCTTGACTACCCAAACGCAATACCGGGGTCAAGCTCAAACTTCACCCCGCCCCGGTCGCATCTAATCTGCCTGCGCTGGGAGAGGAAGCCTTGGCCGAGGTCTGTGTGGCAGAGTTACACCTGCAGTGGGAGCGGTCAGAGGTGAGGGAGCTGCCTCCTCCGACTGTGAACCCAGCAGCTCCCGCTGTACTCTCATCAGCAGCACGGAAAAGGCTCATGGAGCCGCAATGAAAAAAGGCCGGTGAGATACAGGGCCGAGCACGCGGTTCACTCTGTATCAAAACACACCGGTAAAGCACTGCCTCAGGTTATTCCTTACTTTGACACGGACCGCGTCAGTAGCACCAACAAGAGAAGTGTAAAGCAAAGCTTCAAATATGTGCTTTCTTTTTGAAGTGTTTTCTAATGATTACGTAAAAACAAACAAACAAAAAAGGAAAATTGGAACAGCATGAAAATTATGGTTGTACAAGAGGACTGTAAAACAACGCATAGCATTTCCTTGTGGATAAATATCTAAGAATACGAGGTCTTACACAAGTCAAACTTTCTGCTTTACCTCGTACAGACCTTCTGAAAGCAAATCAATGAGCAAAATCTCTCGCCACAGAATCTTGAATAAACGTTTAGACTTCTTTCTTCAACTGCAGCCCATCCTTTCTGGCCTTGCTCGTCTCCTGCCACACCAGGCGGCCATAGATTTGATTTGATGTGGTCAGAGTAAAAAATCAACCACGATCCTTGAGCTAGAGAAATCCTGCTGACTCTCTACAGCCAGGACCCAGCAGGAGGGTTAGGTAGGTTATGTCCCTGCCTCTTCTGCTATTTTCAGCAACCATGGCAGTGCTAGGCTAAGGAATAAAGCAATGGACACTGGGGAGCTTCCATTGATATGTCTCTCTCACTCTCTCTCTCTCGCTCTCACACAAATACACTCACGCACAGACACATTCACCAACTCATACAAAATACCCCCCCCCCCCCCCCACACAAGTACCTTTGTCAAAGCCTAATCAAATATTAAAATTGGCTGGCCATGAAATTGTTTGTGTGGGTTGCAGGGCAGCGAGGTATCCTGGTCCGAACCAAGGTCAGAGACTGACCAGTAATGGAAAGGTCCCTGGATTGTGTACCCTTATGAACAGTACCCAACCCTCACTTCTCTCTAAATATGCAGGTAGAGGGGCACAAAACAAAACAATTCCATTTACATTTTAACGTGACAAGAGGCTGATAAGAAATCCGAAAAATCCGGAAGGAATTCGCATTACAGGTGGGAGCTGATTGGCTACCTGCCTGGGCTCTGTTTACCTGTTTTGTGGTGTCTCTCTGCCATAGGGTCCCTTTTGGGGCTCCGCCCACCAATCACGGCCTGCAGGTATCGTTCCTCCTCTCCACAGGGAGTAGGCAACCTGGATTATGCAAAGAGAACAAGCAATTGGATTGGGCAGAGCAATGCTTAGATCACTCACTCAATGTTGTAATGCACACATCCACACATGCAAGCTCATTGTTTTGGCTTCGGACATGCTCACTAGTTTGCCCAGGGAATACTGTAAGGGAACTAAATATCCTGCTAGAACAAATCCCAGACAGATGATTACTTGTTGCGTAACAAGGCATACAAGCAAAGACCAGTTTCCATATTACCGGATGAGGTGACATAACAGAGCCATCATGGCTAGCCACAGTGCAGGACAATTATGAATCATCCACAACCTTATGCTCCTACTGGGCTAGCAACTGGAATTTGCATTTCTAGAAAATCCAATCCCGGTTGAACCTACATTCCATGAATCGGAATGTGACCGTTCGATGCCCTCGGACAAGGGATTTGGTATTCAGCATGATCTCTGGCACCGCTCTGCTTTAGGATTCCGGAGAAGGGATCTGACTGTTTGGGTGGATTTTCTAACAGCTTTATGTAGGGACATTTCTGCCCTTCCAAACCGCGCCGCAGGAAGAGCCCATGTCAATATCTGCAAATCCTGCATGGCAGAATAAACCAACGTGATGAACTGGCGCTGTGGCGCTCGTAATCATTTCGATAGAACAGCTCATATGTTTTTCGCCTGGACACGTGCTACTTATTTATGTTAACGTGCAGTCTGATTACATAGATGGATTTGGATAATGTATGTATGTATATATATATATATTCTTGTATATACAGTATATATATTGTATATATACAGTACCAGTCAAAAGTTTGGACACACCTTCTCATTCAGTGATTTATCTTTGTTTTTATTATTTTCTAGATAGTAAAATAATACCAAACACATCAAAACTATTAAATAACGTATATGGAATGATGTAGTGAACACAAAACAAACCAAAATATGTTTTATATTTTA
>JAVQIZ010071663.1:0-10376 GCA_036023535.2 Galaxias brevipinnis
CCCCCCCCCCCCCCCCCCCCCCCCCCCCCCCCCCCCCCCCCCCCCCCCCCCCCCCCCCCCCCCCCCCCCCCCCCCCCCCCCCCCCCCCCCCCCCAGCGATACATGACCTGCCAATTAGAGAGGGGTGGAGGCTGTGGGGAAATGCAGACCATATGGGAGGCTATGGGAGAGGTCAGCTGACCTAGGGAGTGGAGGGTGGGGTTAGGGGGGGCTACAACTCTCACATCAACACTGGCAGGCAGACTGGACCTGTTTGATGTCTTACATAACCGCCTGCTCTGAATACCCCCCCCCCCTCCTCCTCCTTTGCGCTGCCCCCCGCTCTCGCTCTTCACTCAGCCCGTTCCTCATTTATCAGGCCACAACCACAGAGGAAAGAAAAAAACGGGCCGAGAGCCAAGGCAAACACGGCGCAGAAATCAAATCAATTTGAGGAGTTATGGCGGAGCTATTACAGTTTAACACGCCCGCTGACAAGCCGTTTGAGAGGCTCTCCGTGTGAGTGTGAAGAACGAAGACCACAACCCCTGTAGCAGCACTTCAGTGGTTGCACACACACACACACACACACACACACACACACACACACACACACACACACAATTCCCCCCACCCTAAGTCTGGTTTAGTTTGCCAAACCTATCAAAGTGGTTCTGCTGACCAGGTCCAGACCGGGCCTTGCGTGTGGAAACTTTGATTCGCCAGCAAGGGGTCTCTCCTCCACCACTCTGTTTCTGGTTTCACTAACCTCCCAGCTGACTGGGACAGAGAGAGGGCTAGCGAAAGGCGTATAGAAAGAGAGAAAGAGAGAGACCGAGAGAGAAGGAAAGGGAGAGAAACAAAAAGAGAATGAGCGAGACTGAGAAGCTCTATAAACATGGCCGTACCACTGGGAGCCTGCTTGTGTTTAAGCCTCTTAGTAGTGCTCACTGCAGTCTAGTGAGTTAGAGGACTAATCTTCTGGAACCACCTCTCTCTCAGCTCACCGCCTGGTCTGCAGCTAGAGGTCTGCTTTTAGGACCGTGCGTGGGGGACATGTGCTTGTTTCACTTTGAGTGTTTCTATATCAATGTGTTACTCACACAAATCTCAATGGGAGAAAAATCTCTTGAAAGGTCTTTAAATGTTATGGTGTTGAAAAGCATTGAAAGTTGTCCGTTTGTTCTGAGAGCAGTTGCTTCCTCCCAATCCAACGTGTCCTAGATTTGGTTGCACCCTTGTTTTACTCCAACTATAGAATTAGCATTAGCTCAAATCTAATTGGTCTTACAGAGCAGCACTGGTGACCTCTCAGGCCACAGCGAAAGAACACCACACACACACACACACACACACACACACTATGGACACCCCCACCACTTCTCTACCGCACATTTGCAGCAACCTGTCTGCAATTATACAACTGACTTTATCATCCTAGACCACCACCACTGTCAATCACCACACAGGCCACCAGACTTGAAACAGACTGACCGATGCTGTTATCATTCATTAAGAATGATAATGTTCTGCGGTTGATATCGTTGCCTGGTTGGAGACAGCACACAGGTAGAGTGCGTGGTAGAGAAGTGGTAGATTCTTATTATTCAATGCTATTATCATTCATTAAGAACACTTTTCGAGATGCAAGCTCATTTACTTTCTAACAAAACGACTGCAACACACAGGGGGGAAAACACACAGACTCATGTTTTCTGTAAACACGTAGATTTATATTGTAACTTACAGCAAAGAACAGACATATAACAGAGACATGTGTTTTATCTGACGGCCTGTGTATTCAGAGAGGAACTAAGATCAGCCATGACCTCCACGACCTTTGGCCTTCAACATCTGACCCCTTGTGGGACAAGTCCTAAACCTTTACCCTTTACCCTGAAACCCTCAGGTTTCCTCGATCACACACACACATCCAGAAGTGCGTTTAAACAGTACACACACACACACTCACACATACACTCATGGCCTCGCGCAAACACATGAAAAAAACACACATGAACACATAACACAACTGCCCTTTCCTGTGTGCCGTCTCCAGCCAGGCAACGATATTAACCACAGAACATTATGTCCCTGTCCAGGCTTCCCCCTATGCGGAACCCCTATGGCGAATTATGTAATGCGTGCCACAGCCTGCTCGGCCCTCTGCATCGCATGTAGCCAAAGCCTGCTGGGGTTGACTGTTCCCTGCAATATGATTAGGACGGCTTTGGAATAATACTGGGGCTTAGGGAGACGCTGGGATCCATCCTTCTCTTTCAACACGCCTGTTGATCCAACACTGGCCGGGGGAAGCCCGTCTATCAATAGCCGCTGTGAGAGACTAGCTGAGGCCCAATCCTGTAGGCCCAGTGCTCAGTGCTCAAAGACTCTGAGTCATCCTCCATTGTGCTCCTAAATAATGGAAGTGGGTTCACTTATAAATATGAAAGATTAAAGCCTTCTGTGTGTAGAGCATACACCGATAGAAATGTTCAAGCGCACACACACACACATACACACACGCACACATACAAAATATATTGTATAATTGACTATTGTGTTTAATTGTAAAGGAGGCATATACTGTAAATGGTATATACTATACTGTATGGAAAAACCAAATGTTTATACTGAGCTGAGCTGAAACATATGTCTGTATGTGTGTGTGTGCATGCGTGTGTGTATGCGTGGGTGTATGTTGTATTTGTGTGTGTGTGGGTGTGCGTGCATATGTGCATATGTGGGTGTGTGTGCGCAGGCGCATGTCCATAGAACACTGTGTCCACGACGTGTCGTGACTCAATACAGCTATCAATGCATTGCCTTGATAATACCGATGCTTACTTTTACTTAACGTCCTCTGCAGCACACTCTTTTGTCTCTCCCGCAGACAATCCCCAAAACACACACACACACACACTCACATACACACAGACACATAATCTCGCTCACACAGCATAGACAAACACAGGCACAATGTACAGGTGTTTGTACAGTCCCCTTGGTTGATCTCGTCTATAGGTTGAGTGGGAGTGGTGGGAGCGCTATCTCAGTCAGCCTGAGGTGCTCTCAGTCTCTGCTCTGGATCTCCTTTGAGCCTGCCGTTGACCCACCCGCTCCCATCCCAGACGCTGGAGCTGGGACACAGTCGGCGTGCCCAGAGCCATTCTCTCTGTGCCTGTATGGGCGGAGGTAGCTTTCCGACAGGCTGCCACAGGTCTGGGTCGGAGGCTGCCTCCCGGGACAGGGAGGAAAACGGATCACCGTGTGTGTGTGTGTAGGTGTGTGTGTGTGAATGGAAGAAAGAGAGATAGGTTAGAGAGAGTTGATGGGAAATGGCGACAAGTTGCTGCATGCTGGGAACATGTCTGTGTGTGTTTGTGTGTTTGTGTGTTTGTGTGTGTCATGTCTCAGAAAGATAATTGTGCAAGGCTGTTTTGCCTGCTGACAGGATCAGGATGGTTGTGAATCCACCTCATGCCCTGAGTCTGCCTAGTAACACTGGGCCACAAGCTGGCAGAATGACACATTTTGTTGAATGGTGGGGACCTTACCAAGCCAGGGCCTAAAACTGAGTGTTGATCTGTGTATGTGTGTATGTATGTGTGTGTGTGTGTGTGTGTGTGTGTGTGTGTGTGTTTGTGTGGTTGAAGAAGACATGAAGAAAGGTCCCCACCCTGATACTCTACACCTTTGACATTGTATGCTACCCAGGGAGCATTTACCCACTAATTACATTTTTCTTCACCTAAGGCCTTCCATTTTTCCGTTGTGTGTGTGTCTGTGTGTGTGTGTGTGTGTGTGTGTGTGTGTGTGTGTTCAAGTGTTCTATATTTGCCCACAGTACCTGTGTGTGGGTATATCTTTAGGGTGGGGTGGAGTGGAGCGCCAAGGGGGGCTGAGAGAGGCAGCCCCTCCACCCCTTTCCTGCGCCGGACCGTGGCTGTGGTTAACCAGAATGAGATGCAGCCAGAGAGAGGAAGGAGGGAGTTATGGAGGTTTGCACGGAGCAGCCCTATGTTAGGTAATGCTGTCGACTTGTTTAGACCAATCTCTTGACCACGTGCAGACGTTGAGTCTAATGTTCTTATCTTTGTGAACGAGTGAGCAGAGATGGAGCTGGAAGGGGGAGAGAGAGAGCAACGAGGGAGATACGACAGATCGGTAGGGGGTGGAGGAAAGAATAGAACGAATGCGAGAAAGGGAATGCTCGGGAAGTGGAACGAGAATGAGCAAAAGAAACAAGGCGAAGGAGAGGGAGAAAAAGAGAGTGGAGAGGGAGGGAGGGAGGGAGGGAGGGGGTGACTGAGCATTGCTTTTTAAGAGCAGGGAGAACAAAGGGCTCTTTGTGTGGAGCGCTGAGAGGGTGAAGTGGAGCCAGGGCTTAGGGAGTGTTTAACCGTGTACACCGACCGCATTCCTGCAATATGATTACAAGACACTCTTAATTTACGCTCCTGTAGCGAAGACACTTAACTCTTCCCTGGCTCTCATTCCCTGTCTCTCTATTTCTTTCTCTCTCCCACTTTTTATCTTACCCTCAGCCTCTCTCTGACTTTATTTCTCACCGTCGTTTAAATCCTCAATGTTTCCTCGTTTTGTCCATGAGAGAGATTTAAACGGGAATTTCATCCTACCTTTTCACTTAACATTCCGCATCAAATGTTCATCACAGTACATCTCTGCCTTAGATAATAAAATAATCTTAAGAGAGAGGATTTTATGCACAGTGTTTTATTGTTTCAAGCTTGGCGTTCAAATCTAGTTTGATCATTTGACAACAACACCCAGAAATCCTACAGAATTATATCGCCAACCTCTAGGAAATGGGGCGTGTCTAACGATTGGTTGGCCATTCTTTGGTGTCAGGTTGTAAACTAACAGTTACCTATCAGTAACAGTAATGCACAGGGTTCAGTGGAATGTTAAGAGAACTTGAAGGACAGCCCCCTTGCTGGTTGTAGTCTTGAATTAAGACAAAATAGCAGTTGGAGGAGCGTGTCTATCTTATAATGTAGAGAACAATAGACACATTGTTGAAACATGAGAAATGGCACCTTAAGAGGATAAATATATCTGTTCCCATGTAGGTTTATACAGCAATAGTGATCAGACAGATTCTTCACTGAATGCAAAACTGGAAAGGTACAATCCATTTTTGGATCGAAAATCTAAACAATATGAGATTGTAC
The DNA here is from genome assembly GCA_036023535.2 of Galaxias brevipinnis. Classification (NCBI taxonomy): domain Eukaryota; kingdom Metazoa; phylum Chordata; class Actinopteri; order Galaxiiformes; family Galaxiidae; genus Galaxias; species Galaxias brevipinnis. The sequence continues at coordinate 5,175 of JAVQIZ010071663.1, forward strand.
TTTCTCAGAATATGCTTTTTCAGTGTTTGGAAACTTCTCTCACTTGTCCAGTTTTTTATAATAAGAGGAAAATAGTGAATAATAATACTATTATATAAGAATTCATTGTGGTTTTTGGGTGTAATGCTCCTTTAAGTGTCTGTAATGCTTCAGCTCCACTAGAGCAGCGCCTGTTGACCAACGTACAATTAGAGGGAAGGCCAAGACACCAGAGCATTGTTCAATGACTCTGCGCTCCAAAAAATTATGGAGATTGTCCATAATCCAATTTAGAAAAAGACATTCAAGCCTTGAGTCTTCTGACTTGCCTGGATTTTGCTTCCCCATGCATAAGGGTTGGGCAAAGGAGGGGAGAGAGAGAGAGAGAGAGAGCGAGAGAGAGAGAGATAGAGAGAGAACACAACAGGCCTTCTTCTGGCTACATGGTGCTTTGTGGGGCCTCAGAGAGAGAGAGAGAGAGAGAGAGAGAGAGAGAGAGAGAGAGAGAGAGAGAGATCGCTCGTAGCATAACGCAGAAAACAAGCAAAAGGGGAACAGACAGACATCGCATTAGGAAACAAAGGTCGAGGGATGTCAACCTCTGGGTTGATGCTACGTCGGGAGGCCTTCGTCACAGCTGCTCACTATCTGGAGGGAAAACGTCCCCGTCCCCTGCATCACTACCCCCCGAGCCCACCAGCGTCTTCCTCCTCCACGGCACCATCTCAGAGTCTGGAGGAGGGGTACGGGGCAGTGGCAGTGCGTCCGGGGGTTACGTTAAGGCCGGCCACGGTGGTCTGTGCAGCGCCGCACTCCCCCTGCTGCAAGTCCAGCTCGGCCTACCCTCCTGTCTCCTTCCCTCGCGTCTTTCATCTCCCCGAGCCCTTCATGCCGTCCTCCATTCCTCTAAGCGTCCTCAGTTTTCCCTCTTCTCATCGCCCATGGACTCTATTCATGATGGAGGAGGCACCCACGTTTACTCGTTCCCCTGTTCACGTAGCTATTCCCCCCCCCCCACACACACACATCTAATCTACCCTACTCCGTTCCGCGATGGATTTGAAAAACCCTGAGTTGTGAACCTCACTCTCAATCTTCCCTGCAGCTGACAGAAAAAAGAAACTTGTGAATACCGAGAGCGTACAGTGAGGGATAGAGTGGGTGAATGCAGCAAAGAGAGGCCGAAGAAAAAGGACCTCTTTTCACTGGTCAGGACGGGAGGTCTGCCACCCACCAGATTAGGTTCCCCTAAAAGAAAGAGATTGAGATTTAATTAGCCCAGCCCTACTGCGTTACACCACCAGCCCTCCCGCCCCCCCCCCCACTCCTCCTCTCCTTTTCTTTACTCTCTCCTCTCCAGTTTCTTTATCTGCGTTACAATATGTCCACTCAGCACTTTCTAAAACCCGATTCGAAGCTACGCCCCGGTTCTTTCAGCCGCCGTCTCTCACCCCGCCTGTGCGGAGACGTGGCTGGGTTGAGCAAGAGGAAGAGAGAGGGAAGCGGGGACCCCCGGCCTTCCTTTTTCATTAACAAAGACATTTAAGTTTAAAAAGAAAATCTCAGAACTGAGAACTTCACGTGTATGTGATAGGAAGTAGGAAGCGCTGTCAATCTCTAGGAGGCTGTGTGTGTGTTTTGGTGCAGTGGCGAGTTACTGGACGCATCAGACCTCTCTGCCCTGAGGAGATGGAGGGGAGGGCAGGAGAGGGAGAGGGGTTAGGTTGGAGGGACTTTTGTAGGGGGTCTGTTTTGTCCATTCAAGGAGAGGGGGAGAGATCAGTGGGAGACTAAAGGCGGGTCGTGGAGGAAGGGGGGAGGAGGAGGAGGGGGAGGAGGGGTGAGAGATGGTCTGCATGGAAATCCCCTCACATCAAAGCCCTGGCTGGCAGCAGCATTCAAAGAGCCAATCTGCATAGGCCTCTCTGAAAAGCCCCTGCCCCCACCATCACCACCCACCCCCACCGCCACCCCACTGTACAGCGGCTCCCACTCCACTCCCTCAACCCCTCCACCATCACCAAACCAGCCTCCACTTCCATCTGGACTCCACTCACACAACAGGGACATTGTCATAAACACACACACAGACACACACAGACACACACAGACACACACACACACATACACACACACAGACACACACACATCCACTTAACCCTCTCACCGCCGTCTCAGAACTGCGTGTCCCAGCATCCAGCAGCCAACAGCTGTGCTGCATCGGGGAATCATGACATGTCCTAATTGTGTTAAGAGATGTGTGTGAGTGTGTGTGTGTGTGTGTTTTTGTGATTGTGTTTGTGTTTGTGGGATCAAGACAATGAGAACAACATCCGGCCTCCTTTTCTCACAAATACGTAGCACACTTATTGTGCGCAATACCTCGTTTGCGAAAGCCCCCTATATTGCACAATGTCACTGTCTCTGCGTTTTCTATCTGTCGGTCTCTGTGTGTGTCTCGCTCTACATCTTGGCTGCCTCTGCAGTCTGTGGGCTCGGCCGTGGGAGGGAAGACGCGTGGGTTCATCAGAAGAAGGTCAAACCACAGCTGGAGAACAGCTCAGAGAGGCTGATGGCCGCCGCGGCCAAAACCAAAGTTTCCGTCCCCGCCTCTCAGGAAAGCCTTTCAGCGAGGCCCAGGCCGGTTCCACCATGATGCTGCGGGGGTTGCCAGGTGCTGTGGTGGTGGGCCGGAGCAAAAACAGAGCACAGAGGGCGCAGGAAAGAGGGGCAGAGGCGTCAGAGAGGGGAGAGCTGCTTCAAAGGAGTCGAGATAGAGGTTTGGCTACAGCACGACACGTGTGACAACTCCGTGAGACTGTCATGGCGGACCAGCGAGGAGGTGTACATACCATGTCACACAGTCGTTCTTCTCTGCTCTGTCAAGGTCAGCCTGGGAACGACAGCACTGCACGAGAATCCTGAGCCTAGCGTAGCATTTTCTTAAATGTTGAAGAATCTTTGACATTTATCATTTTACAGCGCAGGGCTGCTTCAGCAAAGGTATGTGGGCCAGCTCTGATGTCAAATGAGGAGAAAGTCGACTAGCCTGGATTCTAGTTTCCCCTTCTTTGAAGTGGTTTCATGAAAGGCCTCAATGGCTGCCATGCTCGTGGAGAGACGATACATGTTCAGGGGTATCAAAACACGTTCCACAAATGTAACGAAACAGCTTCTGGCCATTTGGCTTGTGTATGGTTTGACCATTTGTGTTCTTTTCTTTTTGTCTCAACTCAACATATTATACCCATTACCAATTATAATGAGCCTTTCAGTCTCTCTTTTTGAGACCAACATAATTGTTAATTCCCCCATCCCTCAACTCTTTAAACCGTGAACACACACACACACACACACACACACACACACACACAGGCTCACAGGGAATATTCTCTATTCTGTTTGCTTAGACAAAAGAGGGATTTGAAGGATACGGGTGCACTCGTCGGGATTTCATGCTCCTTTGGTCACAGTGGAGGGTTTGATGACCCCTCCAGTACCCCGCTCCCCCTAAAGACGCGGCAGGGCTCAATTCAACATGGCCCTGGATGATATGTCCCGCTGGGTATGAAAACCTTTCTCTACGCTCCTCCTCTCTGCTTTCTATTCTCTCGTTGTGTTCCCCTAACCCTTGCCTCCCCCCTTTTCTGCCTCTCTCTTTTCTCTCTCCCTTGTCTTTCTACCATCTTGACCTTCGCCCCCCGCCTCTTCTTTCTTGTACTGTAGAATCTGGTTTTCCCTCCAGCTCGCGGTGATGCCATATTGGAATGTAGGTTGGCATGGCGACATTCATTCATCGTTCTTGGGTGAGAGCCAGCATGAGGCACGTTCCATTTCAAATACCTGGAGCCATCGGCCCTGTTACTTTTCAGCAGAGCTAGGACACATACTGACACATGCAGTGTACAAGAGACAAAGCGACCAAAAGAGAGAAATGGTGTTAGTGGGCTGGTATTCAGTGTACTGAGCAGATTCAAAAAAAGAAAAGAGAGTAACAAAGAGAGGGGGAGGACAAAGGTTTCAGAAAGGCCTGGGCAACACCTGTTTCTATAAACTCTGGTAAGAATAGACACTGTTCATATTAAATGGAGCAAAGCATTCTGGGTGTGGAGTGTGTGTCTGTCATCGCGGCCTTTGTTCTTCTTAGCTCAACTGTGGCAGTGCCTACAATCAGAAAAGCACCCAGCACACTGTCTTTTAGCACGCGCATATTTGCAAACCAGGTCAACTCAGTAGAGCTCAGAGCCATGTGACCTCTCTCGTAAAAGAAAGCCACTATGAACTTGAATACATCTGTAAAAGAATCAACAGGCTATATTATGTTTCCAGTCCCCATAATCACAATCTCTCCCTGATGGGTTACCCTGCAGGTGACCCCCCCGTCACTGATGTTTCCTATTCTATTCCCAGATATGTTGGTGAACAGTGTGAGTGTATCCATGTGTAGGGCAGTGTGCCACTAGTCTAATGCCTTGTCTTCCTCACATGTCTCCAGCAGACGTACATGTCCATAGCCGCACACCTGGCAGCCATTTGCCGGCAACATTGGGCCTGATGATTCCGGAATGGGGATTTTGGTGGATTTAATAGCCCAAATTAGAGGGATTACACGAGTGGAAAGACAAGTGCACCTCTGCCTCCCGTCCTCGCTGCCGTCTCAGTTCTCCTCCCTTCATCGTTAAGCAAATCTATGCCCCCCCCCCCCCCCGCCCCCCGCCTCCCCAAACTCCCCATGCCCCACCCGTGCCTTCCTCCCTCCTTCCCTCCATTGACCTGATGACCCCTCCCCCACATCACTCACGGGTCATCAGCATGAAGAAAAGGAGGATTTAACGGCTAGCTTGGCCCGCGAAGGGTAGGCCCACGGAGGTGGGGGCCCAACACGCATCCGAGAATTCCAATCGGCAGCGGCCGACCCCCACCCTCCCTGCTGAGCCTTTATGCTCCAACTAAGAGGGAAGAGAGAGAGAGAGCGAGAGAGCGAGAGAGAGAGAGAGAGGGAAAGAGAGAGAGAGAGAGAGAGAGAGAGAGAGAGTAAAAAACATAGAGAAAAGGAGAAAAAGAGAGAAAAATATAAATAGAGAGTGGGAGAGTCTTTTGGTGTGTGTGTGTGTGGGGGGGGGGGGTTAATTGCTGGACCTTGGGAAAAGAGCACCTGTCAGACGTCTAATGATTAGGAACAGATCCACAGACGCCAACACTCTCAACACACATACACTCACA
>JAVQIZ010071691.1:0-16370 GCA_036023535.2 Galaxias brevipinnis
GCCAACCGAGGCCAGATAAAAAGAGAGAAAGAGAGAGAGAGACAGAGACACAGAGAGAGAGAGAGAGAGAGAGAGAGAAGAGAGAGAGACACACACAGAGACACAGAGAGAGAGAGAGAGAGAGAGAGAGAGAGAGGAGGAGGAAGTATTCCCAGGTGTTCACAACCAAGGAACAAGGATGCTAGAACTGATCGAGCCGCTGAGGGAAGGGGTACGGCTGCGCTGTGCTGCTGTGCTGTAACAGAAGATTTATACAGATAGGAGGAGTGGGGGGAGTTTTACTATTCTCCCCCTTTCATGGGACTGTTAAATGAAGTGGGTTTGGAGTGGGCGGAGTGTTTAGCCTATTCATAAGCAGTGTAAGAGTTTAGAGTAGGCCTCAGGGATCTAAGTGGTTCTCCCTAATGTGTGTGTGTGTGTGTGTGTGTGTGTGTGTGTGTGTGTCTGTGTGTGGTTTTATTAAAACACACTTGGGGATACGGAGGACTAAATAAACAAACCATGTTTGTTAATAATCCAATCTCTGTCTACCATTTCCTCAGCCCCAGAAAAAAAACACTAACACTTTCATTACCTTATTTGGACTTCCCTCTCTTCTTTTGGCTGGCTGGCTGGCGCTGAGTGAAATGCACCGTTCTGCTCCGGGTCCTTAATTCGAATTGACTCGCAGCTGGCAATCGCCACTGCGCAGGTCAATTAGCATCGGCTGAGTCGTAATCCTGACTGGAACGCCGACTAGTGCCCAAGTCTCCCGAGGCCAATTAAAAAACACCTGTCCTGCCAATAATCCCTTTTGTCTAAGCCAATCAGAGCGGTGGAGCCGCCCGTGTCTGAGTAAACGACGTTCCGTTCATTAACGGGCACCTCATAAGCTAATGACTGACAACTCTACCCGTTCACCTCTTCCTCCCCGTTACGCTCATTGATTCATTACGCTTTACCTAGGATTTTGCTAACACTGACAAACATTTTTAAAATAAAATAAAAATCGTTTTGCATCGAAGTTGCTCTCCCTCAACCTCTCTCCGGCCTTTATATCTTTACTTTTCTATTGCTTAGTCCATTGTACTTCATGGCTGCCCATTCTTTCTCGATAATACAGAGTAGACAACAGAGTAGACAACAGAGTACACGGTTTGGGACTTAGAGACACAATCGCAAAAAGTGTTGTTTCTTCATACCTGACCAACCCTCTCAGCTCTGATTTACCCTCCTCGTTGACCCATCTGGGTTTATAGCTACCCGGGGTCAAAGTTGAGAAGGACGTCTGAGCCTCATTGTCTGGCTCTGTAAACAGGGAAGCGAGAGAAAGGGAGTCCACCGCCTCAAACACAAACTTTGGGGAGACATTTCGTCAAAGCCACAACACAAAGTCTCGTCTCCGGAGACACAGTCCGGGTGGAAAGGCTGTGTTTTAATTTGGACTCCATGTTTACACTGGAGCAGGACGTTCCTGAGGCGTTTATAAAAACAGTTGGACCGCCGCAATAACCCCGACAAGACCAAGTCCTGGAAAAAGGTTTGGCAAACCCTGACCGGATAACACTCTGGCAACCGTGAGGGGGCTTAAAAGTACTGTCTCCACTTTGACTGGCCAAGGCAGACAGCACTGAGAGAGACTCACCTGCTGAGTGGTTTAAAGAGGAGCAGCTCGCTAACTGGGTCTGCTAGCCTTACCCTATGTGTCTAGTCGGGCCATGCTTGGGATTGGGATTAAGGACTACATTTCCCACTAATCTGAAATGATGACAGGCCTTTTCTCCAGAGCTGGTGATTTATCAAGCCACTCGAGGGATGGAGAGTGCTACTTCCAAAATCAGTCTACTTCCAAAATCAGTTTTCCAGAGGGAGGGACAGATTAAGAGAGGGAGGCTAGAGCAGGGAGGGAGGACATTGGGTGCCTGTATCTATGGGTGTGTGGGTGTGTCTGCATTGTGGGCGAACTTGTTCCGTAGAACTGCTTTCTTGTTATGGTCAGATTACAGAGCTATGGGCGTAGCAGGGAGGGCCGGCCCTGGGTTATTAAGAGTGTGTTCGACAGGTTTTACACGACGGGGTTTGAGGTATTCAGAGCCAACACAACAAAAACACATGCTCATAGTGAGCCCAAAGCCACTGTGTTTGTATAATGTTTACAGAGGTTCCAACTGTTAGCTGATTTAAGACTTTCGATTGTATAACGAGTACATTAGGTAGCAGGAACGAGATCAGGCAAGAAAAAGTCAAATAAATGTGTGTTAGCGAGTTTACATGGAGTTAGGGTTGAGGGTTTAAGATTATAAAGTGAAGCTTAACAGAGCGAGAGGCAGGTGGAGTTAAGGGGAAGGGGGGTAGATCTACACCTCTACAGCACTCAAGCAGCACAAGGCCACATGTCGGATACTGCATCCCCCACAATGCCAAGGGATCCTCTGGGAGGGGTCGATTGACCGTGGGAAGTGGAAGTGCAGCTTCAGGGCCTGGAAGCGCTGGGGCCTGAGCCGAAACAGTCTTTACCCATGAACGATTCACACCCTTCTCCTCTGTGAGTGATGATGACGATGATGATGGTCTGTCACTGAACATCGGCTTAGGACAGTTTTCTGGCCAATGGACTTCAGCACATAGCCTCCTCGTGTCCAAAGGAAAGAGACTGCTTGTCACTTCCATAAGCAAATCTAATGCAAAACCATGTCAGATAGCCAAGCCTGGAAGTGGAAACCACTGGGTGCACCCAGCCAAAGTTTATTGCTTTTTACGTTTTCTCCTCAGCCACAGCAGCAGCAGCAGCAGCAGCAGCAGCAGCAGCTTGCGGTAAGTGTCTGGCTGGCAGGGAGTCATACCCAGAGACTGGAGGTGGGAGAAAGTGACAGGGGCTGCTATTTAAGGCCCCACATCTCCACCCGCTAGCCGCTTACACACACACACTCCTTCCCTTCCTCCCCCCCAGCGTGCTCCCTTTTTACTGCTATGGACTCTTTCTTATTCAGATTCTCTCAAATCCTATTTTGCCAGAGAGCTCTCTATTTTTCTCCTTCTCCCTTGGGATTGTTCGCTGGGAAAAGGAGATGGAAAGAGTTGTCATAATATACGGCAGGACTGAAAGAAGTGGCTGTAACTACAAATCTCTGGGACCACTAAGCGGGAGCGTTGAATTATGAAGTGACGTGAGGATTGGGGGGGGGTATTCCTGAGGGAGCAGCGGTCTCCCGGCAGGACTCGTCTATATCTGGAACAGCCGGAGGAGGAAGAAAAAAAAAACAGATAAGGGGAGAGGGAAAACAAAGCCGAGTTAAATTGGCCATGAGTCTCAGACAGGGGGAGAGGCGGGACAGTGGGAGCCAGTCCCAGGAGGTCCCAGAATAAATAAGCTCAGTGGCTAGAAGAAACAAGTCTGACAAAACGGTTTAGACAAGGTAAACAGAGCTGGAGAGGAGAAACGAAGACTGGAGCTTTTGAGTGCTGCCAATGCCCAATTGAGCCTCTCTACTCTACAGTAGCCCAGTGCGGTCTACTGGCAGCATTGTTTAGACCCCCCCCCCCCCCTTCCTAATAAAGCACAGTGTGCCCTTTGTCTGAGTAAACGAGAGCGGAACAGAGAATTATCTCCCTGTGCAGAAAAAAGACATGTCACCCAGGCCCAGTTATTTCTGTGTCCCTCATTATGCAGAAATGCCAAAGACTACAGCAACACGCCCAGCCGTTGACCTGTGGCAAGACCTCCTTACCACCCGTTTGTGGAATTAAGGAAAGATTAGAGCCAGGGACATTCGCTCTGGATCCATGAAAGACAAATGCTAAATCCACAAGAGGACCGTGTCCTGTTTGGAACGCTTATCTCCTCTAAAAGTAGTCACAGTGTTGATCTGGAATGGCCATCACATTCCTTCCTTGTTCATATCTGCACCATGCAGGCCAAAGGCACGCGATAGATGGACTTAGCTTTGACATTCTTAAAAAAACCTGGGGGATGGAGTATCTACTCTACAAGCTGCGCTGTGTGCTGACCCCAAGACCTGTCTGTCTGCTCAATGCTACAGACCTGTCTGTCTGGTTAATGCTACAGAGACCTGTCTGTCTGCTCAATGCTACAGACCTGTCTGTTTGCTCAATGCTACAGACCTGTCTGTTTGCTCAATGCTACAGACCTGTCTGTCTGCTCAATGCTACAAGGACCTGTCTGTCTGCTCACTGCCTACAGGGACCTGTCTGTCTGCTCAATGCTACAGAGGCCTGTCTGTTTGCTCAATGCTACAGAGACCTGTCTGTCTGCTTAATGCTACAGAGACCTGTCTGCATGCTCAATGCTACAGAGGCCTGTCTTTTTGGCCTTCTCAGGCATCACATAATCACCACTTATCCCCCAGCTCAACACAAAGTCCTAACTCAAAAGGACAGAGGGACAGACAGAGGTCCAAATGACCTCCAGAGCCCTCTAGACAGGTCAAATCAGCTAATCCCAACTGTTAGTGAGACCCCATGAAAATATCAAAACAAACAACCAAATAAACATTTGTCTTGGGTGGCACTTGTTGAAGGATGGTCTACTCTAAAGTATGCTTGCATGAGCTAGGTGATAAGCTACTTACCATCCTGAACCCGAGGCAGGTGAGACTGGTCAATCTCCAGCTCTGTCATAGCTATCCCCGGAGTGTTGCTCTTCACTCACTGGCTCATATTTCAACCACGGCCAACACAGGTTATCCTAGAGACATCGAGCGTTAGTGTCTTTTTATTTTTATTTTACCACTGACTTTGAAAATGTTGAATTTACAACTAAATTGTCATCATAAGTATTAAACTGAACGTAAACGGAACAGAATATAAAGTCTAAAACGATGGGGTCGCAATGTTTAATATAATAGATCTTTATAACAAGAATATTGTAAAGCATTCGCCCATTAACAGCAACATCGATTATGCAACTTTCATTATTACAGTAGCGAAACCCTAAAAATCCACGAACGTACCTATTCTTCGCGAATTGAACACTGACAGACTGCAGTTGCAGGTCTTCATGCGAGCAGCAGCACCACTCAACAAGTAGGTGAGACGAAGTGCCAACTTCAGTTATCCAACGTATTCAGTTCAACAACAAAAAATCACATTATCCAGTTGCGCTCTTAAATGTTCGTAAACACAACAAACCCTGAGATAACAGCGTGATCTTGATATTTTGGAATTGTTCACACACAAACGTAAGCTATGCTATGTTTCGGTGAGTCAATGAAACAAAGCCATGTCAACTACTAATGGGAACCCAAGGCGGACAAACTTAGCCCACTCTCTCCCATGTTTTTAGGCTGCTTCGTTGAGGTACTGCATGTGGGGCTGTTCCTGCACTTCTACATACGTGCAGTGCATACGGTTTGTAAGAGGGAGGATAACCAAAAAGCTGTTTGCATTTTCATTCAAGTCTCAGTCACCCCCACCCATCGTCACCACATGGAAATAAAGGAGCATTTTATGCAAATGTACTTCACATCTCAAATATCTCAAAAAGCTAAATATTTAGCAGATTACGTGTCCTGTTTGATGCAACAAGCAACATATCAATGATATGCACTTTGTTGTTGTTATTTTACATGTATTTAAATTCAACATTGTAATATAGACCCTTCTACCAGGTGAGTGCACTCGCACACCAGTTACATTTTCTTAATAAATTGACAGTCTATAAAATGATCAGCATTAAAATGCTTGATTTAATCGTATCGTCTAAACTGTAGACTTATTGGAACAACCCCTATGTCTTTCTCCTCTGTTCCAGTAGGAGCTGTAGGCCTGGCAAAACAAGAACTACACTTGCTGCCTGCTCATCTGAACGATTATATTGATAACATAGCTTGATAATGACCTTTAGGTTCCCATATTGCATTTTAATAAATATCCTTCACACAGCATCCTCTGTGTTCACATTTCAGTTTAAAACTTGTCACGTTTTCGCACAAGGAAACTTGTTAGCAAAATAAACAAACAAACAATCAATCAAACAAACAAACAAACAAACAAACAAATAAGTTGATAGCATCCTCTCAAATGAACTTTGTCAGTTTGCAGTCACTATATGCCACCTTGTGGAGTGGTTAAGAATTACATATTCAATATAGAACGCTCACTGTGAATGAAGAGACCTGGGTCGTGGGGATAAGGACAAGGTCAAATCTTTCATGTTTAGTTGGATTAAAGAAGAACTCGGATAATGTTTTCTTAATTCTCAATAGCACAATCACTGACTGAAACAACGTCCATAGTTTTGTGTAATTTTAAACTATTAGAGAATGTCTCCTTTATTGAGTTGATGCTATCTCTTAGGATGTCTTGTAAGTAATCACAGTAGTTAAATTGATTAGAAAGAGTTTGTCCACAAGAACTAGAGGCCACACTTTTAATATCTGTTCAGATATACAATACTTTGATTTTACTCACCAGCATGAACTTTTAAAACACTATAAAAGCTAGATTAATCCTATGGCCCGTGACTAATATGATCCATAAATTCTAATAGCTTTTCGTGAAATGTAGCAACACCTAATAGACCGCCTGGCCTTCTAACGATAAAGTAAATGTCAGCAGCGTTTCTATGGCCCCACATTAGCATAAACGAGGCAACACTCTGACGTCAAGAGCCCTAGTAAATATACAAATGACGTAAAAAGCTTCTAAATCTTAATTTCAAATTACCTGGCCCTGTAGCAATGTAGCCAATGGGAAGCTCAGCTCTCTGTATTTGTCTTCTAAATACGGACATGTTACCCATGAAGGTGAGTTTACTACACGACGAAAAGGAAGTGAATGCATAAATATATAACATATTCGCCAGAGGAAGGCCGTTGACAAGCCAAGGTATAAATCACATCGATTCAATGACCCACGGCCAAATTCTCTGCTTAAATCGACTTTCAAATGTCAGCCAGTCTCATTTACTGTAAGAGGCTCCACCACCAGAGAAGATGAAAAAAACTGCTTCTGAGTCAATAAACGTAGAATTTCCATTGTTGATATTTGCTGTTCAATAAATCCATAGAACTGCAACACAGATTACAACATAGCGTACAACAGTGAGGAGAACAAGTTTCCTCTAAGTTTCCTCTAGATTCACGTGGTGGTCAAGGCAAACTTTGCCCATGTGGCCATAATGGTTAATTTATTCATAGAATAAACATGATTCATTTGCTCAGCCAGTATCCCCACCTGCTCCCCTAGGAGAAGCTGATTAAAGGCGGCCATTTTAAACACCTGTCCATATCCGTTTTACAGTCCGTGTTCGGCAGTCCGTCAAACCAGAGAGCTTTGCCTGTGACGCATTGACCACAGCGCTCTTCTTTTTTATGTGCTCCATAATTCACCTGTGAGTGACAACAAGGATGTTGGAGACTCTTGTCATGGCCTGGTGTGTCTGTGTGTGCGTGGGGGTGTGCGTGTGAGCGCGAGCTTGCTTGGGGTGTATATAACCCACAGGTTTTTTGAAACAAATTGAAGACTTTTCTCCGTACCTTCTTGGGTCTCAGACGCCACAAGACGAGCTGAAACCCATTTTTTCTGCTGCTGCTGGCCAGCCACCACACCAAGCGCTCCGAGGATGTGTTGTCCCCTGCTCTCCTGGACCACCCTGGTCCTGCTGGTGGCCTCTGGCCCTCTGCTGGCCCACCCCATCACAGACCCTGCAGAGAGTCCCTACACAGGTCTAGGTGAGTGGAACCACCTCGATGAGGTTTTAATGGGACGGGTCCTGATAAGACATGAGAGATAGTTTGGCAGGATTAACATGAAGTGAATTCAAAGGTCAATCTGTTTGGCTTGTGGTGGGCGACACAAAGAAGGGACTTTGGTTTGTCTGGTCTACCTCAGCCTGTGATTCCATTTCCCCTTGGTCAACTACTTTAATAGTAAAAGGCTTAAAATATGTGTGCCTCTACAAACAAATGATGAGCGTTGCTCTTAGCTATGATGAGCTTTATTTGTGAGGGTGAACAACAGGCCGGTTTGTAATAACTGCTCCGGCATTTTGAGATCTGTCAAAGTGAAGAGCACGTATGATATCTTATAAGTGTATTCAAAGGTTGTACATTCATTTACAAAGTTGTCCACAGGACTGGAACTTTTGATTTATTTTTCTACTAAAGAACCAACTACATAACTTCTCCATGAAGATCCATTTAAATTAATCTACAAACCAGTCTTCCAGTCAATCTAATCCCGCTGTCCGGCCTGTTGACTGCGTGCCACTGTTTCTATAGTCTCAGAAGAAGATGGAGGAGCTGCTAGTCCAGACGAGCTGTCCTTCTCGGAGCAGACGTACCTACCTCAGGCGGGGCCCGGCCTCTCATACTCCTCCTTCATGTCCGGAGAGTTCAACAGAGACGGTGAGGCCCTTCTGTGGGATTTGGTTTTCAAAAGTCGAGGGGGACTTAGTTCCAGCTCTGTTTCTCCTGTTTTTTTATATATATATAATGTAAGGTTTGTTTTGGGACTGTAAAAAGACCCAATACTGCCTTCAGATGAATCTGGATTGATAAATAAACATAACTTTTCTATGGTTTGAGTCTCTAAAAGGTTTCAGTGATCATAATAAGTTATGTCAAAACTGCTCCACAGGGGATGTATATTGAAAATTTTCTCACAACTATTATCTGCTTTTGCTATTTATATATATATTTTTAGGTCTTAGGTCAACTGGATTACTCCCTAGACAAGTGAAACGAGAAGTGAGTGGTTATTATTTGGTATATACCGCACAAATGCATTTACATTATACTGTAAACTGTGCAGTTTCTTACATCATAATTTTTATTTATTTCTCCTTTCTAACGGGGAAAAAGAGTCTTCTAAACCCTTGGACTCGCCTCATGGGCCTCAGGAAACAGCTCAAGAAGAGAGGAGGGAACGGGCCAGAGTGCTTCTGGAAGTACTGTGTCTAAAACCTGCTGCTCGGCGACAGACCCCGGGGCTTGCACTAAGACAGAATCCCACACACGAAAGACACACACGTTCTCACAGCTGAAACACATGCTAATATGCATGCGTAATGTTCACGTAGATCTATTCATTAGTTTACACACAGCTACAACATATATCTACACACACTATACAAAGTAATGTCGGTGACCTGTCCTGAAAGGCACCCACAAATAAAATGTATTATTATCCCTAATAAATAATAAGTATTAAGTGAAAATGCTGTATAAAACAGAAGTGGATAAATGGTATGATAGAGGAACTTTATCTTTGACTTTTTCTTTTATATTGGTTCCTCTTTCCTCTCTAGTTATTTTATTCATATGATTTCTAAAGATAATTGCTGTTTTATGTCACTTTGAATTTGACTTTGATGCAGTCCTGAAGTCGATCCCAATATGCTGAAATAAAAATGTCTGGAAATTGTCAGTTATTGTGTCTGCAGTATTATTATTGTTGTTTTTATAACCTTTCTCTGAGCAACCAGACTCATAGAAACATATCTGTCTGAACGCTTTATTGTGAGAGATTCATGTAATTTAATTTAATGTGTGGTTACACCTTCAGGAGGATGGCGTGATGTAACAGTGTTCAAACTTGTTTTCCTGGAACAAAAGAAGACATCAAGTCGCAATATTAGAGTTTTCTTCTTTTTTTATTTTTTTATTATTTTACAACAGAAAGAATATAAAGCATTCAGAAAACATTTTCCATATTTTAAGGGCATTTCAAAACATTTTGCATGGCTTCAGCAGCTGAAATCTCTTTTTTTAACATATCCATCGAGTCAGTGACGCTTGTACATGCACAATTACAAAAATAAAACTTACAAACGAGATAGGGGAAGAAAAAAAGAGGGGGAGGGGGAGTGGGGGTAGCCAAACACATATAGGAGAACCGATAGGAGATGAACTCATAGGGGAAGGAAAAAGAACCGAAGGTCACAGAACAGGGATAGACAGAGATAAAGACAGCTATAGAGGAGAGGAAAAGAGATCTAACACTAGTTCACATGCAAAGTGTCGAGGACCCAGAACTTTGTATCAAAGCAGGGCCCCTTTATTTTTTCTTCTTCTCGGTTTGGAATTGATGAAAAACGTGCAGTTCGGTAAAGGGTGCCATATAATTGCTGTCCATAATCTACTGAATGCTTGTCTTGCAATACTGGCATTTGCATAAGAGTAAGTCGACTACATGTGTCCAATCATTTTTAATCTTCACTAGGTCTCTAGGTCTCCACAAAATTATGCTTATTGCTCTGTGTCCACAAGTGGGATAGGTATTGTGAGGTGGTTTCTGTTGGGTTTTTTCCTGATGTGCCTACCTTTCTTAAGTTTGGGTGCGACAGCAAATAAAGAGGAGGAAAGGCAGATTCCCAGGTCAATTCACAGAATGAACGGTGTAAAAATGAAATCAATAAAGTCCTCGTGAAGAGCCTCACTTCAGTTTATCTGTCACCCTTTCCTAATGGCAGTAGAAAATAAACAACGGTCTGCAGGTGAGAATCTCCACTAACTAGGCCCCTTTCCTGTCAAAGGCAACAAGACACAAACTGCCATAAAAACACCGTCATTTAGAAGGAACAAAATAAAAAGTATGTTAACCCCCCCACTCGTTGACCAGTTTTGCAAAAACATCTGCTCTTCTTTTGACTATATGCTCAGCTCTTTGAGACCATTGCCACTAAGACCAGGTCGACTGTGGGAGAGTTCCACACTGCAGATGTCTGATGACAAGATCTGTCTTGGCCCAAAAAAAACTGGAAGGGGGGTTCGATCCATCACTACAGGACCAATTCCATTTCTAAAGTTGTCTGCTGTGAATCAAGTTACCTGCTCCGTTTCCTCCTCCCCATTTCGGCCCCCTGAGTAAAATACAGAAGGAAGGTGAGCCAGTGCCTCAGCCAGATAAAAAGAAGCTCTCTCTCTTTCTCGGGAGCGCTCTCTCTCTTTCTTTGACGCTCGGTGCGCACAAGTGAAACTGACATCTCTGACGTGCCCACACGTCTGTATGGGTGCAGTACAGTGAGTTTGCTTGGTGTTCATGTGTGTGTGTGTGTGTGTGTGTGTGTGTGTGTGTGCTATATTTTCATTGTTTAAATACTTGCTTTATAATATCACAAAGGTCTCCATGTCCAACGCGTCTACTGTACTGAAAGTCCGGAGCACATTATCAATATTCAAAATGAATGAAACTAAAAACTGTGTAAAAAGTTGAAACTTGCTCAAGAAAACAGAAAAGTGTCCCTATGCCTCCCCATGGAAACATCGTTAGGAAATACTGCTAATTGATCATTGGCTGAATTTGTAGGGTACTCCGCTGCTCTCCAATCACATGCCCTTCGTCTTTCCATAGAGTTCTGCGACACTTCAACACCACCGTTCCTCGTTTTAAAAGAACAAGCAGTCTTTTACAAGTCTATCTGACTACCGATTCTAGAAAAATAAGCATGCTTTTAGGTGCAGTTCGGTCACCCTGTTAACTATTTTACCCATGCAAGCATAATAAAACTCTCTCCTGTTGCCCCAACATGGCCTCCTGTTGGCATTCTATCCCTCTCCTTGATAATGAATGCAACAAACCACAGAAGTGGATTTCCTAATTCTCATGGTTTCAACAAGCAGATTCAGTAGTAAATAAAATTGAGCATAGCTTAGCATTGTGTTGGCAAGCTGGAATACAATAAAAATATTGGGTCAAACTGGGAATAGAGACTTTGAATATGTTGGGTTGAAATGAATATATTGATTTGTATTAGAAAGATTTGTATGTACTTGATATGAGTAGTATCATTATGGGTTATGATTGGAAGATAATTTTTGTTGCAATGTGTTTTCTTATAGTTTCATTACATTGCATGCATTCTGACATTGGAATTGTGCGATTGGGATATGATTAGGCACTTTCTACATAAACACTCAGAAAATAAGGTTTACATATCAAGTTTGTGGAAAACAGAACACAATCTGACACTGTTACCTAACACAGCCGAAATAACAGATTGACAGATGCAAAAGAAGTGTCAAAGTCAGCAGTTCAAGAACCAAAATACGTTTTTCAATGGCACTCGCAACTTGATTGAATAATCAACATTATCTCTAGGATGAAGAATACACTTTCTGGTCATTCAAATATTGCAAAAAGGGGAAGCAGTCAACAGACCTTTTAAGATCAAGCTTGGACATAATTAGTTGTGTCAATGTACCATGCATTACCCCAAAAGCACACTTTCTGACAAGGTTCTGAAAAGGACCCCGTTATAAACCAGACACGTTTTCTTCCTCAAAAGTTGTAAAACACTTTGGAAAAAAGTTGGAACTCACTTTGGCCTTAAAACTGGCATATTAGGTTATGTTTCCTACAGGACAAAATCCTTTTAGCACCTTAAGATTGAGAAGTTGAGAAGTTCCTTCTGAAAACATTTGTCTGATCAAGTCTCACAGCCAGAAATGCTACAAGCGTTCTTCAATCCCTTAGACCTGAACACTTTGACTAGGACTGTATGGCCTGCCCACACCTTGGCAGCCTTGTGCACAGATGATTCTGTCAGCACTCACCATATGAAGCAAAGGGTGATTTAACTACTCGGTTTACAATATGGGAGCTGATATAAAGACATAAAGACAATAAATAAATTATAACCCATTCGTAGGGATAGTTTTACTTTTCTATCCTCTGTTTATGACAGGGGGTATTACACTGTGTGACCATTGATAAGGAATCAACTCTCTCTACACAAGGCTGCCATTGACAATCTTTAGGATCCCACACAAACGTTCTCAGTGACATTTAGAGTACGCAACAATATGCATGTTATTAACACATAATATAATGCAAAATTAGGAGGTTTATTTATTAGTTTGCTTCTAAAATGTTCTAAGCACAAAGCAAAATGAGAATAAATAGCAAGCGTTTTCAGTGAGAATGTGTTCGAAGTGATTAAACTGAAATGTTTTCATATGAAATGTTACTCCTTATGCAATGCGAACCTTTGAATGAGATTCTTTGCTAGTTGTGATCAAATGGTCTTCAGTGTTAGTGTGTATGATTTTCTGTTTTGAAAAGTTTAACTTAATTCCTTTTGTTATTTAACAAATATAGCATTCACATTACTTGGCACCATTGGCAAAAAATTCTTGTTAGCCCAAAACAAACAAAAAATGTAAACATAACCATAATTGTTTTAAGATAATTTTGCAGATTCTCCTAACTCTAGTACAGTATGTTTTATTACTTTTCCATATTTGCAATAAGGTCATGCTTTAGCAAAATGTTCTTCTCAAGAACAATGAAAATAAAATAAAATACTCTTATAGTGAAATAGTCTTAATCGTTTTACAGAGCATAGCCTCTACTGCTTGAATTTTTTTCTCTGTTCACGTTTCTCATGCACATAGCTCAGTTTTATCCCAGGTATTTACATTATGTACAAACAATACAACCATTCTTTGTAGGCATTCAAACAAAACTATACAAATATTCTGTTTTTGTTTCGGACCTGTTTTGACCCCTTTTCAATGAATAAAATAATATATTTCTAAAATACAATCCCCTTTGGGTAAATGTTTTTCCCTACTTACTTTCAGCCTTTTTTTTATATACAGAAACCGCTCAATTGTCAAAAATATGGATTTGTCAAACCCCTATTTTGGGACTAGCTTAGGGACCCCTCAAAGAATCTCCAAGACGTCAAGGCAATGTATGTGATCTTCCCCTCAAAAGCCCTTGCAGGCTCTGAAGTTCGTTTAAAAAGAACGGCAAAAACCTTGGACAATGACAGTTATAACACAAAAGAGGCAAGTTCTTTTTTCTTCAAATTTGGATTGAACACGTCAAAATAAGGCATAAAGAAACCAAAAGTGAGGGGATGATGCCAGGATATCTTCTTTGACTAAGGGGGCATAAATCGAGGGAGTAGGCAGGCATGTGGACCACTCAACAGGTAATCAGATTAAAAAAAAAAGTAAAAAAGGTAGGCCCGCAGACCGGATTACAAGCATGCGTGCCAAGACTTTGACTTAAAGTCATGTACAGTAGTAATTCATCTTAAATAAATCAGACAACATAGAATGATGATGAGATGGGTCAGCAATCAGCCGGACTTAATGCAACAGCAAAACACCTGTAGGAGACAATAACGAGGATAACTTGTCTTTTAAAAAGAAAATTGGCAGAATAAGTCCGTTTTATTCTGTCACTCACTTCGGCTTAAACCTCTCCTACATTCATGTGTAGCTCCAACCCTTAGTGCTGACTGTCGAGCAGAGCATGGGCAAACAGGAGGATTTATCGAGTTATAGTGATGGTGTATTCACCTAGAAGTTGACGGGACTACGCGTGTGCTAATGGATCAAAGGATGACCGATCATTTTTTGGTACATTTGGTAACTTTTTTTCTTCTTCCTTTTTTTTTTGTTCTTCCAAACAAAACAATATTAGTCACTTAAAAAGATATGAAATGCAATTCGAGCTCAAAGTGTTTCTGCGCCCCGGTCCTCACGTCTCCACCTCATCTTCCTGGTGTCCTCAGAGGCCGACCTCTTCAGGCGTGTACGGAGGTCTTAGCTTTCTTCATCATCCAGAACCTCGCAACACTCGCCCCCCCCCCACCCCAAAAACAACAAAGCAATCCATGAAAAAAAGTGCAAAAAATAAAATAAAATGTCCTGAAGCAAATGTTCTGCCACCCACCCTCCCAAAGCTTCCATTTTAGTTTGTATTCCCATAGAAGTTGCCACTCTCCAACTGAAATCAAGTCAGTGGGAGGAAAGGAGAAGTGGAAAAAAAAAGAAGCTCTTGTACACGTAATAGTCCCAAGTAGAATCAGTTACACTGCAGTCATAATAGTAAGAAGCGCAGTGTCTTCATTGATGTATCTTTTTTTTCATCTTCTTCTTTTGTAAAATGTCTTGAGTACAAACCCAGAAAAAAAAGAGAAACGAAGGAAGAAAAAGGAAAAGAGAGAGTCGGGAGAGGGACGTCACATCGCGAGGGGACTCGGCTGAGGGATCTCATGTTCCCTGGCCATTTTCAATTCGTTCACTCTGAAACACAGACAGAGAGACAGGCGCCCGTGAGCACTAACTCCAGGGCAACCCAGACATGTTACGTCAACAGAACAACAGTATTGAGTCAGAGGAGAAGAGGAATACACTGCCACAGCTCACAGCCTCACACACAGTGAGCAGCACACTGAAACAGGAACAACTGCCGCTCTGAGGAGAGAATGTTGGTTAGGTATTTTTATTTCCTTTCTCTCATATTCATAAAGATGTGTTTATTAGAGTGGTTTTAAATATTGGATTCGGAGTTGGAATAAATAAACTGCATATAGCTATATATTTATGTTATTGTTAGAGTGTGTATCACGCCCCGGGTACGGTCTACTGAAAGGCTATAAATAAATATGACTGTTCTCACAATTCTAAACCTATGGGAATAAAACATAGTGAGCCAAGTCTTCATATTGGTTAGGCTGATGGAATGCCTAAAGCCTGACAATAGGACCAGAGTTTAACGAATGCAATTACCATCTGAAACATCATAATAACAACAACACAAACGTAAGACACTGTTTGGCAGTTCACAGGAAGCACAGCTTGAGGTAGAGCTGCCTTGGCGTTGAGAGACAAGACATTTTCAAACAGATCCACAAATCAGGTGAGCTGCCCAGCTAGCATTTGGTCTTCATTGGGAAATAGAAATATTCCCCACAACGTATGATGACGTCATTAGTTAGCGCCGTAACATCAAATCGCAAACGTGGCATGCTCTATTTTCTCATCTGACCCTTCAGCCTTTGTATATATAAAGTGTGATGAAAGAGGCTTATTTTCTGGGAATCAGTTGACTTAAAAATGTATTGAGATTCTTGATGCACTGTATGTAGGTATGGCGTACCCTGCATATCTGCTTGCATGTGCCATTTACAGAATCTGTATTGCTTGTACAGTATGTGTTTTTCTGGGTACAGTATAATCCTCTACGTGTATGTGTGTGTGTGTGTGTGTGTGTGTGTGTGTGTGTGTGATGGATTTGTTTGTTTGTGAATCAGTGTGATCCATCCTTTTTTTGCGGCGCGCTGACGTGTTCCCTGGAGCTCTGAATCCATTAGCACTCTCTCTCTGTTTGAGCCCCTGTGGGTGCGGGGGTTCCAATTGTTTGCTTTGGAATAGTCTGACCTACATGTTGCTATGATGGCCTGTCCAGCCCCTACCAAACACGCACCGTGGCCATGCCTTGTGGCCCAAAGTGGTCAGCCCAACCGCTCTAAGAGCTCACACAATGAGTTGGATCAGAGCAGTTTGACAACTCCCTCACAAAGGATTTTAAGGGGATGAATTGTTAGTTTGATCACGAGAGGAATGTAGACATTTCAAATAGCAATATAGATAGCAATTGCAATTACATTTTCTGATGGTAATGACTGTTAT
>JAVQIZ010071699.1:0-13194 GCA_036023535.2 Galaxias brevipinnis
GGAACCCAACCAGCCAGGGTTAGGGAAATGGAACCCAACCAGCCAGGGTTAGGGGGAACCCAACCAGCCAGGGTTAGGGGGAACCCAACCAGCCAGGGTTAGGGAAAGGGAACCCAACCAGCCAGGGTTAGGGGGAACCCAACCAGCCAGGGTTAGGGGGAACACAACCAGCCAGGGTTAGGGGGAACACTGTCTTTGTAGAGAGATGGCACTCGATGGTGTATCAGGTAGATAGTAGACTATAGTCTGATACAGTAATAATAATAATAATAATAATAATTCATTGGATTTAGTTTTTAGCGCTTTCTTCAGAACTAAAAGCGCTTTACAAATTGGAAGCCAATTCGGTACATACAACGAACAGACAGACAGACAGCTATCACACAACAATCAGTCTG
Source organism: Galaxias brevipinnis (assembly GCA_036023535.2). Lineage (NCBI taxonomy): Eukaryota > Metazoa > Chordata > Actinopteri > Galaxiiformes > Galaxiidae > Galaxias > Galaxias brevipinnis. Next base: position 399 of record JAVQIZ010071699.1, read on the forward strand.
GATGATACCACGGCAGCCAATTTGCACCAGACTTGCTAACCAAACATATCCCAAACACACAACAGACTTTTGCACACACAGATCAGACACACACAGACAGACAGACAGACAGACTAACTGACTCCAGTTCTATTGGCAGTGCTTTAGTCAGGGCACAGATAGGAGTATTAACCATGTTTCTTGTACCAGTGTTTTCTGTAAACACTTGACTGTACTGTGACTGTTGTATTGCTAGCCTGGTGGTCCTTTACCTTCTCAGCGTTCTTGCTGTCGTCTCTTCTCTGGTCTCCCTCCTCCTCGTCCTCATACTGTCCATTGTTGAGTACCCAGGCTGCTGTCCTCTCTACTGGGGACATGGTGACTGACTCCACCGGGGACTGCACCTGGTAACACCGTACAGCACCTCACGGTGAATCACTGACCCTGCTCTCTGGTCACATTCCCTCACGTTTTGAAAGTGCAGAAAAAGCTGAGACACTGAGGAGCACTTCTCATATGGTGATGCCTGGGCTAAATGTAAGGTGTGTCTGTGTACCTGCTGAGGGCTCTGCTTGGCTTTGCTCCTCATGGGCTGGACTGGGCTTTCCATGGAGCCGGTGGACTGGTGTCCTGATCGGCTGCCAGGCTGAAGTGGGCTGGGGACTGGCTCTGTGTTGGTGCTGCTACTGCTTCTCAGAGACGGACTGTGTGGCAGAAGAAGAGGCGTCCGCATGCCCCCCACAGAGCTCCCTCCAGCCCGGCTCTGCTGCTCCACCTTCACGATGTGTGCGGTGCCCGCCATGCTGCTCTGCTTGGGCACGGCTGTGGCTTTGCCGGGCAGCAGTTGGTCAGGCAGTGCCTGGCGCCGAGGGGTGGAGCACGCGTCGCTCTGCGCGCTGCGCCGGCTGCTGGCTAGGTCTTCCAGGCTGCTGGTGGACGCCACGTGAGCGCCCAGCCCCCCCGCCTGGCTCCCCGCCCCGCCAAACTCCTCAGAGTTACTGTGGCTGTTTGGAGAGCTGGCAGTGCTCAGGTTCTCTGAGCTGGAGTCCGGCTGCAGCGAGTGGGCAGAGTGAGTCAAGGAGTGCATTTGGTGGCTGTTGGCCAGGTTACTGAGATGATAGACAGGATTTTGAAAGGACAGGGGCTGGAGGCTCCTCTTTTGGCTGAGGGAATGAGGCAGTGGCCGGCGAGCCTGGGGAGCGCTTTGTGATAGACAGTCCTGTGGCGTTGGCTTAGCCTGGTGCAGAGTTGGTTGGTGGGCGTGGCCGTTGGGGTTGTGGGGGTGAGGGTGGTGGTTGTGGGGGTGTACGATGGAGGCCTGGGAGCCCACCCGACTGAGTCTGGGCAGGGCCTCGTGAAGCACCAGGGGACCCTGACTACTGTGCAGCAGGTGAGAGTCCTGTAGGTCCACCAGAGAAATGCTGCGTCCATTCAGCAGCATGCTCTCTCTCTCTTCCTGGTCTGAGAAGCTCATGCTGTGCGCGGAGGACTGCTGTGCTAGTAGGGAGTGCTTTCCCTTGAGAAGCCCCTCCATTTGCTCCTGCACTGGAGACTTCAGGTAACTGATCTCACTGCAACGACATAAAACACGAGGGGGGGGGGGTCTTTGAGTTAGCAGCCTTGAAACTTTTCTTTCTTTGTTCTGGCCAAAATGTAGACTTCTACAGAGGCAATGTTTTTGCAAACTGTAAAGTGAGGAATTGTAACTAATCCCCTGTTAACTCTCTAGCTGCTACTAATAGAAATGTTTCTGCTGGCGTTTTCAAGAATCAATGATTAATCATTAAACATTCATTGCAGCATAAATACATTGCATGCTTCTATGAACAACTCTTTCAAATTACTGTAGGCCAAAATCTCCCAAAACAAATGAACTAAAAGTGAGACATCCTCACTGTGCAATGCATTTAGAAACCTAATAGAAAACTACATATGTTGTCAAGTACACTATATCAGATATATCACTGTATCACACCTATTTATTACTTCAATATCTTTGTGTTTGTGAGCTACTATTAAAATGTGCCATCATTCAAATTATTTAATTTATTGTTTATAATTAAAAATAGGTTTTTCGTAATGTTAATTGTTGTTTCTGAAATATTTTTTATAGAAAAGGTAAGAAAATAACTGTTATTAGTATTTTGTATTTTTAGTGTGAGAAAATTATATTGTGAACCCAGTATTGTGAATTGTGTTGAATTGAGTGAGTTTTAGAAAATGTATTTTAAAAACATTTTAACTGTTATTTACCCAGTTAAGTCCAACTGATAACGAGTTCTCTTTTGCAGTGGTGACCTGGCCCAAAATGGACCGACTCCAGTTCTATGCCAGAGCCTCGGTCAGGACACTGATGGGAGGATTAGCCCTAACATGTTTTTATGGTGATGGGAGGAAACCGCAGCACCCAGCTAACTAACCACTGAGCCACTGTATTGGCCCAAAGTACGAGTTGAGTGAATCGTTCCATCCCTATTGTTGATTCTTCATTGAGTCAGTCACTGCACATTGCAAATACAAACAGTCAACAAGGCTCTAGAAGGCCATGGCTCTCCATGTATCTGGACTCTGGGGATTATCAGGTCAACATGGAGTGTGATTAGGTCATACCAACCTGTCTGCAGGGTCCTCAAATATCCTCTGCAGGCCAGACGAGACGCTCCCGCTGATGTTGTGGGAGGAGCGATGGAGCTGCTGCTGGATGGGCGTGGGGCAAGCCAGGGATCGCGTTATGTCCCCCAGGATGCCAGGCAGTGGGCCCAGCTTGGCAACAGTAGCCTGCAGGAAGGAATTTTCACCCTGGAGTTGCAGGTAGTGTGCCACCGCAGCCGCAGGCGGCCAGGAGCCACCCAGTGTTTTGGGGATGACGATGGAGGGCAGGAGGGGCAGAGCGGTGTGGTTGTCATGACAGCCACCATAATGCATTGGCGACGGGAAGGAGAACGTCACCATGGAGACATTGTATCAGGCACAAAGAGTTTGAAGATGAAAAGGGGGAGAGAAGGCATACAGGCAGAACAAGGAGACAAATACAGAAGGGAAAATGAGTTGGGGATCAAAACAGAAATGAAATGCTACCACACATGCTACTACTGAACAAAGCCATTCCAAAAGACAAGGCATGCTTGATGGGAGTGGGTCAAACCAAAAGGGTAAAGGATGAGGGGGGGGTACTGCTAGAACATACCACACCAGAGGTCTGCACAGCCTTACAGCAGACCACTGGTATGTTCTGTGAGCAGCCAGTCATTCATGGTTAATAGGATGGGGTATGGTGAGTAGAAGGTAGGTGGCACACCCCACAGTCTCTCTGAGACGTCACTACGTTAACACCTGAGTGAGTGAGGCCTTTTCACTGCTTAGAGATACAAACCCAGTGGAAATGCAAACTGTGACACCACTCCATATCATCTACCTTATTAACACCTCAAATAAATATAGAAAGCTAAGAAGCTGTTAAACTTGTTCTTTTTCTCTTGACACACAATCTTGTCTGTGTTGACTGAATGTCTGCTGTATGTATTTTAACGAGGCCCTGTGCTCCTACCTTATCCAGCTGGGACACCACATCCCAGAGGAGGGAGTGCAGGACGGAGAGCTCACGGCCCAAGTCGATGTAGCCCTCGAAGCCCGGCGTGTTGGAGATGGTCTCCGGGTTCGAGATCTCAGACAGGAAGCGCATCATACCTGCCCACTCGTGCTCCAGGAAGTTGTTCATGAAGGCCATGTACTCCTCCTTGTTGCCAAACCTGCCAGTTGCCACAGCAACGTTAGTATAATGAATAACATTAGTGTGTAGCATAAATCCTATGTGGGACAACACCATGTAGGTCAGAGGACGTCCTTAGTGATGCAAGATTAAGTAGCTATGATGAAGCGTAATGAAATGTATAATTACACATCTCACCATGCTTATCACTACTGCTAAATCCCAAACAATATTAAGACTATTCAACCACTAACCAGATCAAATGCATAATACATTCCCACTACAAACCCCCTCATGGCTTAGGAACACTGGTAAATGCCTGACCACATACTTGGCAAAGTTGGCCAAGTTCTGGATGACCTTTGCGATGAGTGTGAGAGTGCGTGAGGTGCGGTCGTCGGGGTACTCCTGCATGAGGCTGAAGAGCGACGGGGACATGATGGCCGGACAGAGGAAGCGCAGGAAGAGTGAGGAGCTTATCAGCCGCTTGCTGATGTCCTGCTTGTCCCGAGACAGACACTGCTGCTTCCAAGCCGCAAAAACCTCCTTGAGCTCCCGGGGGAACACGCTGTGGAGGGACAGGACAGCGGCCATCGTTAGCACACACAGCTAAAGAGTCTCCTAACGCCCTGTATACAGCCCTGGTATGTGGCCTCAATCCTACCCCTTTTCTATAAAGCCACTGAGGGCCGGTTTGAAGCCAGTGACTGATCTCTAACCAGTTCTTCGTGTTTGGACAGGCAAAGAAGCGGCCCTCGCTCAGGTTCATTGGTTCTAGAGTGGCACCAACACTTTGCTGCTCTAGAACCAAGAGTCGCTTCTGCCAGGACTTGGGGGTGGGATTATCGTGACCAACAAGACCAACTCAAACTTTGTTAAGTTAATATCGCGCCAGTAAATTCACTACTTTTTGTCTTTTTTTAGAATGCTAAACACCTTTTCTTGTCAGTTGTTCTAATGAGCAAAACAAAAAGTCACGGCTCTAGTAGCACGATTTGACAGCTGTATGATGTAATAATACACTTTATTTATATGGCATAGGTAACAAGTCATACAAAAAATGCAGCTCCAAATGCTGAACATAAATGGAAATATATGATGGTAATCAGCCAACCAGCTACAGCCTGACTGATTTATTAGTTGGCCCATTTTATTGACCGATATGGGCCTATCACAGAGGCATCTGCAAAAATTGTACTATATATTTTTTTTATTGCCTTATTGTACACACCAAGATGCTCACGGAAAAGGTAAGGGAGGGCATTAAGATTTTCTCCAATTTCTCTTTAGTTTAGTAACTTTTCCGAGGTGCTCTCTGCTTGGGGTTGGCCCTTTTTTATTTGACAGGGGCAACGTGTAATATTAAAGCCATAATACAACTGATTCATATTTTAAAGATACTGTTTTAATGAAGGATAGGTGCTGGAAGTTGAAATATGTTCAGTGGACATGACCCCTTAGTCCAACATTGCTGTTATTGTGCTGAATTTGACGCTAGCATTGCTGGGAAAGCAGAGACATACACACACACATACATATACACACACATACATACATATACACACACATACATACATATACACACACATACATACATATACACATATACACACACATATACACATATACACACACATACATACATATACACACACATACATACATATACACACACATACATACCTATACACACACATACATACATATACACACACATACATACATATACACATATACACACACATACATACATATACACACACATACATATATATACTCACATACATACATATACATATACATACATTTACACACATACATACATACATATACACAAATATCCATACATATACACACATTTACACACATACATACATATACAGTGACGTAATGGCGTGGTTCTCTAGCCCGTGGAAAAGCAAAGCAGTTCTTAGAAGGCTGGCACTAGCAGCACCAGTTCAGAAGTAGCACTAGGTATGCACTTGTGGAAAGGGGGTATCCATGTAGCGCAAAGCAGTGAAACTAGAACATATCCAAAGGGAGCTGGTAAAATGGCTGATTACTCTGGTGTATTGTGATGGACAGCTAAACACTGTGTTTATGGTCTCACCAGTAGGAGTTGATGATCTTGCAGAAGGCCAGCTCACAGCACATCTTCAGATTGTTCTGGTGTTCCACAAGCTCGCTGCTGGAGCACTTCCCCGGGTCCACCTCACAGTTCTCATCCGACTCGTACAGGGCCTTGATGAACTCTCCTACAGCGTTAAAAACACAGATACAAACACTATTCGTATTGTCTGTGGGTAATTACATTAGGGAAGGCTTAGCCTTCTCTAGCCTACGGTACCAGCTGTCTATCTATGATATAGCCTCGGCATAGCCTACAATAACATCCCAATAGATAGATTTACTACCGTTGCAGTATCGCACAAACAACGACGTTGGTTAGTATGGCGTAGCCCCAGCGGACTCATTTGCCTATTCTTCTGGGGAACGTTCCAGAGGTTGAAACACAGATAAGATGGGGCTGCACAAACCTTTTAGTTCCTTTAAAAGTCGCTCCTGGTACTAAACGTACCGGGGACGTTAGGTCGGAAAGCGCCTTTAGTAAATCAAACGTGTGTGCCAGTTGTTCATACTCATACTTAAACACCCCCTGCTAGTCACCATCAAAGGGCATGAGACAGCAAGGCCGATTGCACACACAGAAATTGAAAGAAGAGACAATGAGAGAACCCAAGCATGTCCAAATGTAAATGTAATGATGGTGGAGCCCAAGACGCTGAACACAAAAACACTTCAATGGCTCTGAAGTGGAGGCACTGCTGCAGATAGTGAATATGAAAAGTCATATTTAGTAGCATCAGTAATGGATTTATAATAGCACAAAACAAATGGGATGCTATTACTCGTTCAGTGAACTCTGGATCCAGAGAAGTGCAATCGATTAACAAAAAGACGGTCTAATGTCTAATCAGAGAAGAGTTATCTGAGCTGGACCAGCGCGTCGGGGCCATTATTAGAAATACATCACTCTCGGGTGTACCATCAGCTGAGACCTGGTGCCCGTGAGTGAACTGAAGTGTTAGTGTAGTGTTTATTGATTTAAAAAATACAACGCTTTGGAAAAAAATTCTAATATTTATATATAAAAAAAGAGAAAAACAAAGAAAATTGTTTAAATCCAATAATATTATACAACTGTAGAATTGAAGAAAACACAATAACCAATTATTTTGCACAAATATGTCCGCACTCAAATATGCATGTATGCTCTTGAGTGTTTATAGATTTTGTCTTGCCTAAGAACAATTTCTAAATAAGATAACAGGTGAATTTCCGAATCTTTGTAAAAGCTGTGTCAGAGAATTCTTCTTGAGAACAGCTGGTGAACACAGCCCACTGTGGTCTCACCTAGAGCATCATGGAGGTACTTCTGGCCCACCAGTTTGAGATACTCCTCTATGGCCTTGGTGGCCAGCGTGTTCTCCCTGAAGATCAGAACGTCATGGTCGGCACAGCGGTCCACCTCGGACATCACCAGGTCGGTCAGAAAGTCCTGGAAGGGTCAACAAGGAAGAGGAGAGTTTGGTTTGATGAAGTCTGTGAGGATTTCTCTCCCTGGCACTGCAAGGTACATATCCATCTCCAGCGGATGTACATGGATGAATTACGCCCCCTCTTAAATGATTTTCGATCAATAGTGATTTAATTAGTGAATTTGTATGATTTTAAAATGTCAAATATTTTCTGCCAAATATTTTCTCTAAGAATAGCAACATACGTAAAATCACCCAAACAGTATCAGTAAGACTGTAGAGACAAAACAAATACATGGAATGGCAGTTTAGTTTGACTGGAGGCGGATCGTGAAGTTTGACAGTATAAACTGGGTTGGCTGAGACGATGGCTCTTCCACCTCTTAGAGTGCACTGGCCTGCCCCTGGAGAACAATGATGTTGATGAACATTGAGACAACGCTAAGATAGTTGGGAGTGGTTTGATTTCGTCTTGTTAGCACTGCAATCGAGATAAGAAATGTACAGGCTAACTAAAAGGGGCATTTGAAAACTCTTTCACAGGAGTGTTCAATAGCCTGTGGGAACACTTGACGCTCAAAACTTTGCCTAGACATGACAGAAACCTTGTTCAATGAATATCCAAAGTTTCAAATATCTGAAATGATTCACGTATTACATTTTAAATATGAATTAATATATGAAGAACATGTATTATTGGATGAATGTAATTGCCCCAACACAAAACAATTTGCACACCATAAGAGTTGACAATGTAAACCTATTAGCGTCTTCAGTTAGTGGGTGTTCAGTGATATGGTATGGCTCACCTTGGCCCTTCCTGTGCTTTGTAGAATATGAACCAGGGCACAGGCCATCTCCTCCTTATTCTTCACACTGATCACAGGCTCCAGTACAGAGCAGAGCATGGTGTAGTTGTTGGTGACAAACTCAGCAAACTCCTTGTACTGCTCCATAGGCAGGATGGAGATAGTCTGGAAGCGGGACTTGATCCGGATGGACGGGCCGCCCCCCTTGGCCTTGCTGGTGGTGGGGGTGCTGACCGGGTACCACTTCTCCACAAACTGCCGGCCTGTGACTCCACTGATGGGAATCACCACCAGTCCTACGTAGTTGTTCTTGTCCTTCTTCTTCTTCTTGTCCACGTCACGGTAAATGTGCACCGTGATGCTGCGTACGGAGGGCAGGCTGGAGAACTCAAAGTGCTCGCCCCAGAACAGGCAGTCAGAGCGTGTCTTGCTGGTTGTGCGGGCGTACAGCACATCGTCCAAGCACAGCTCACAGAAGTACTTCTTTTTGGGCGGCAGGTCCTTGGCCTCGATGATCCAAAGCCGAAGGATATTCTCCCCTCGTCTGCAGTTGTCCTGAGGAGACAGCAGTTTGATTTTACACCCAGGGGCCTCTTCTTGTCAGACATACAAGGAGTATGACATTGTATAACATAGTCGGCATTACATTGCTATTTACTTGTCTAGAGTCACTGTTGCACTCTTATGAATTGGTCATTGAAAGCCATCTCACCTTGTTAGGCTGAACTGTTCTTCTTAGGTTCTCCATCCATTTGTCTCGTTCTGATGCTGAGGCACAGCTGAAACATTTACTCCCGCCTGAGTACGTCACCTGTAGTGGAGGAACAGGAAGAGAAACTCAACACATTATTCACTCCGTTTCAGACATTTCATTTCAGTGTTCTAGTAACGTGATCCATGCAGTTTTAATTTTAGAGCTCTTGCCTTTTACGGGCTCCATATCAATTAGCCTAAGTGGGGCCATTAACTGTGTCAAGCACAATATCTCCTAGGCTTTAATACCTCAAAGCAGAACTCCTGCCCCAGGATGCTGCTATGGAGGGGTTTGACATGGACGTCTTCCTCCATACCCAGGTCCAGGGCCTCCACCGCACTGCCTGGGCTAAGCAGGGACTCCTGGGAAGTGGCCTCCTTCAGTTTTGGCAACCCCCTCGACCTGAAAGACAAACAGGCAATCCGGTCACATTTTGAAGTCAATAAATGTAGGACAGCTGACATGATAGGTGTAATAAACAGCATGCAGGGACCCCTGAGCAGCCGGGAACATTAAACAGCCAGTCTGCATTTCACTGGGTTATGTGGTTCTAATCCTTATTCCTAGTCACACTTTGTACAGGACCATAGCACAACACTACTGGAAGCAGCAATACATACGAATAACAACTGCACAGCCACTTGAAGGTGTATCCCCAGAGCATGGCACTGGCTCCTTCCTCTGGGAAAGCTTTCAGCCCGTATTTTCTCCTCCAGTCCTGCACTTCTAGCACTAAGACTCTTAACCTTTCATTACTGTTTCTTCTAAAAACAACCAGGACTATGAGGTAAATGTTCTCAATCCAGCCTCGATGCAGAGCCATATGCTATATATTTATATATGATTTGCTTTTGCCTCACAGGTGGTAAACAAGTTATTATGCAGCCCAATCAGCTGGGCCCTTGAGTCCGTTTCCATGGGAATGCCCCCTGCGAGGAGGCTCCATGCTAGGCAGCTGGGACTGACGGCGACTGAGCAGGACCCACAAACACCAGACACACTGAGATGGACTAGTTTAGGAGTGAGGATGGGCTAAAACACCACAGGGAAAATCAGTGCTGGTCCAGTGGAACGGTCAATGAGAAATTCTACAAAAAGCCGGAACAAAACTACATTTAATCATTCATTGAAATCATTACAAGTATGTCCTTCTGCCTTACACAGTGGGCACAGGCTTGATCAGATGACAACTATACCCAGTGGATAGCCCCACATCAAAAGGGCTTGGTAATATTAGGTTTGACAAAGGTTAGTATCAGAGTGCACAGATGGCAAAGTATGCTTACATTGTTTTTGGCCTCTGCAATAAATACAGGCACAAGCATCTCACGTATTGAAACATCCTGTTATTGAAAATAAAAGCTTTGCTTTAAAAACGGTCAACTCAGACAATTAAAGCAATTATGTAATACAAAATTGATAACTCTGCATTGGATTTCCAAGGTCCTGCAAAGGCTGACAGAGATCCAGACCGTTGATGTGCTTACTCACCATAATACAGACATCTCACAGGAAAGATGCCTGGCATCACTATTGTAAAAAAGAAAACTCCTTTAACAAAATGGTACATTCTGTCTGAGAGGTAAATGATAAGATGTCACAACTGGACAGTTGTCTATCTGGGAGTGCAGTCGACATTCAACAGATAAAACATTCAATGACATTTAAAATGTTAAATTCAATTGGCACAATGGGTTATGTTTCCTTATGTTAAAATCTTTTGGTGTGAGGAAGTAGTAGTGACTCCGAATACTTTCCCTGACACGACCTAGAGCAAACATAAATGTGTTAATCAGGATCTGATCTTTAAGTCTGCTTCCTCTGTAGGACTGACTATGAGCCAACAAACTGTCGGGTCCTGACATCCGTCCGAGAGCCCTCCCCACTTATCATGGCCCCTCCGTATCACCTCCAATTCCTGGCCTCGCTCCAAACCCAACCTCTAGAACATCACTGCTGCTCCACTCCTATTTATCATATTATCTGAATGAAGGCCTGGGCTTTAATGTTGATGGTTTGGCCCTAGCAACTTTGCATGCACTTAACTGGAGTATCTGTCATTACAAAGATATCATGGATTTGCCTGAAACCTGATCAGAAACTTCAAGTCGTTCCAAAAGTGAGGGATTCCCATTTTTTCCACTGCCTTTAGTGGCTCTGCCTGGATACAGTTTCCCAGCACATGTCCAGTGCAGTCAGCAGCAGAGGGCACGTGGGCCTCTAGAATCTCATCAGTCATGTCCATGTTGTTACCCTTGGATTCAGACTAAGCACAGTGGAGCTCATATTACTGTCTTTCTTAAATTCATGTTTTTTTGAGCACATTTACGATATATTTGTATAGGTACAGCTAGGTAATGTTTTATTTCTCAATATATATTTTTATATCTTTATAATTTAAGATTACTGGAGCAAAATCATTTTGAACCAGTCTCTGATTATAATGCTACAGTTTGTTGTTTTGGTTGGAATTGACATTAGCCTGCTCACAAGCTGGCTAAGCTTTTTCTCCTCTGCTGGGCTCCCCAGCCTCGTTAGATGCAGAGTGCATTGTTTGGAGTGTGCTGTTGATGGGGGGCACTTGTCCGGGAAGGGACGGGCACCTGCCAAAGTACTCGCTGCCAGTCAGGATGACCTCCACTGAAGCAGAGATAAGTGGCCTGAAAAGACGACCTGCAACCGCCTCTGAGCCCTACTACTCCCAAACCCAGGGGGACTCATTTATCAATCTAGTATCAGTCAGTTTACCTCGTATAAATCCCAAATAAAGAAAAGAATAAAATGTCCGCATTAAGCTTGGGCGATTCAACAAACATATTGGCTACTGGCATGGCAGGTTGTTTTTTAGGGCACACATACCTGGGCAAACATTCTGCCAATCGCCAGGTGGGCAGGCAGTTGGAAAACTTGAACATATTGCCCACCATTAGCCTGCATTCAGCACACTGAATTATGTAAATCTAGATTAGGGATTGGGCACGATAATGACCTTTTCTTTCACAAAAAAAATCATACACCATTGGCGACTGCATCTTGGAAGAAGTGTAGACTACACTGCAAAGAGAATAACATTTATTGTAGCAAGTTAGAGGATTTATTGTGGCGTTCGTGGTTGGAGAGAAACTGTATAGCGTGCACTTTGCTTTGGAAAGCCAGATCTCTTTAAAGGAGCCTGGCTCATCCTGCCTGGTCTATTGAGCGCTAATCAGATTAGCAGTCTGCATGCAGGCTCGGGCCCTGTTCACTGCATTAAGGGGGGAAACCCAGCATGCAGGCTCGGGCCCTGTTCACTGCATTAGGGGGGGAAACCCAGCATGCAGCCGGGCCCCGTTCACTGCATTAGGGGGGGAAACCCAGCATGCAGTCAGGCCCTGTTCACTGCATTAGGGGGGGAAACTCAGCATGCAGGCTCGGGCCCTGTTCACTTAAAAAAAATCTTACTAAGCTGAAATCCATCCGAGCACCTGATATTAATATCTGTGATAGCTGTGCCCAGTCTCTGCAGCAGCCCTGCCCACCCAGCTGGATGGCAGGCACACAGGCCATGCCTGGGTTAGAACAGAACTTTGTAGGGTTTTTAAGTCAAACTGTTGTCCTAGCCCTAAAGTGATGAAACCAAGAAAAGGCAACAAATACTACTTCTTCTGGGGCGTTGGAGTGATTACAGTAATACTATTATCTGTGGAGGTATGAGCCTACCATCCAGGAATCCATGCTGGATTTTTAGTAATACTATTATCTGTAAAGGTATGAGCCTACCATCCAGGAATAAATGCTGGATTTGTCTCTACAGCACACCCAGAACTAACCCTAACCCTAACCCAGCCATAATGGATGGCAACTGCAGATCAGAAATACGTACAAACCAGAACCATGGTCATCTCAAACAGGATCATATGATTTTACAAATTAACGCAAGATGTTATTGGCGCGCGCACACACACACACACACACACACACACACACACACACACACACACACACACACACACACACACACACACAC